>JAVYIG010007318.1:0-103830 GCA_035222895.1 Strongylocentrotus droebachiensis
AACACCCCCTCGCTGTTCAGAATAGTTATCTGCATTAGAATCTGCTTTAGCAAATGTTACAAACGATTTTTAATCAAGTATCAATATCCGGTAATAAGAAAGAAAAAAAAAGAGCGGTCACATGGAATTAGCCTGAACACGATTCATCAACAGATGGGAGTCAGTTGACGCGGGGACGTTATCATCTCGCACTTCGGCGAATGGGATAGATCGTGAGCATAGCGGTATGGCCTTTCACAGATCTCCTAAACGTAGGGCGGATCATTGCCAAGGGGGGGGGGGGGGTATTTGACCCAGTGGCGGATCAGGCTTTTCCAAAAATCGCGCCGTTTTACTGATTTACTTTTTTTTTCTTCACTTGGCCGGCCAGCGGGGGGGGGGGTTAAACCGCCATAACACCCCCTCTCCCCCCTAGATCCGCCCCTGAAACGTAGGCCACGGGTATCTAATCCAGAACATCAGGACAGCCCACCAGAACTCCTATACGACGTGTAGATAAGGACGAGATCCACATAGCTCATCATCATTGACGACGAGGAGGTGAAGATGGTGTAGAGGAAACTCGTTGGGAAGACACGAGAAGCGGAACCGGGAAAGGAAATACAAATGCAAATATTTCCGGGATTGTTGCGCAAAGTCTCGATAGCACATACTGTTCTGTAAGTGACGTCATTGACACCAATGACATTCCCGCAGATGGGAACATTGTACCAGAAGCACTAAAGGCCTCGATATGGATCGTCCAAACATCCGGTTACAGAGCACTGCACTTGATCAGGGAACTATATAGTGCCGAGAATACATCTTCTCCCGCGTTAAGCCTAAGATCAAAAATGATAACTCGTCAATGGACAACGTAACAGCTAGGGCCGACAACAGATTGTACGCCAAACCTGACAAGTGCAGGAAGACCAATTAAGAAGCTAGTCGGTGTCCCAATTCCCCCCTCCCCCCCCCCCCCCCCACTCAGTGTTATTTAGGGTACGGGTATGCATGTTCCCTTCTTTAGAAAACACCCCTAAGTCCGGTGTGTAAAGTCAATAAGGGCTGATTATTTTTTTTGTATTACGAGCCGGACTTTGTTGCGTGAAAAGTACCCCTTTACCGGAGATTTGGGGAACATGGATACGGTCCCTCCGTTCCCGGAGTGGGGGGCCCGGGCCCAAATCAGTCTCTTGAATCAGTCCCTGAATTACACAAGGGTCTTTCTGATCGAGCAAGGGTCACTTGTTCGGGCAAGAGTCACTTGATCGGGTGTTGACCATGTTAACAAGGACCTGTGCCCACAGACATTCTACTTCTAAGTGGAGGTTTAGATGACCCCTCTCTCCTGTCGGACGTCATCATAAATAACTTGTCTGCCGTCATTGAGAAGACGAATACTATTCCTGACGAAGTAAAGAAATTTCTTTATGTAAGATGAGAACACTCCAGAAATGATTTATGAGTACTTGTCGGATTAATCATTAAGTTCTAGTTGCATTCTTGTCTCTTCATTAATTTGACAGATAAGATAAAATTGTGTGGGAAGGATGAAATGATGTCTTAGGCAATTGTAAAAACTAAAGAAAACCAGCCGATGACCTATATGTCGATCATAACCTCCGCCCAGCACGAAACCATTTCTTTTGTTTAAAATTATTGTTGGCCTAGTTTCCAAACGAGAGATGGACAGGACATGTACTCACCATAAATTGTCTGAAAGGATGCACGCACTCCCACGTTGGTGAAGTACAGCTAAACCTGAATTTACCGACGCAACCGAAACAGAAACAGAAACAGATAGTCAGTAATTTCAATGCCCCTCCCTCTTATAAACGACAGTCATTCTTAACCATAGCAGAGCCTCAATTCCCATCAGACAATGGCCTTTCTGATCATTATCACGTATCGAGCATCAATTAAATCGATAGATATTTTTAAAATATTTAATATAAACATACATGGTTCATTTTCTTCATTTCCACACTCCACTTCTTCAGTTCCGAATCTAGTCGTCGGAGAACACTCTTCCAAACTCCATTAATAGCATAATCGCGAACCTCTTTTTGTAACTGTCAATTTGATTTGGTGCGAAGGTCAGCGTATCTACATCAAGCTAGATCTTGTGGACTCCTCTACCATGTCTCGAATCATTTCGCACTGACATGGAAAATCTCTCCAATCATTTCCATCGTTTTTCAAACTCTCTTCCAAATGGACGTTTTGTGAAAGTGATTTCATCTGGTGTGGTGACAAGCAAGAAGAAGCAGTGAAAGCAGTGAGCGGACAAAATGTTTCTGTGAGATTTAAACTGAAAGATCCATTGGCTGAGAATCAATCATTAATGTGGGCAAAATGGATAACACTTGATAATCGGCTATTGGACAATATCGACAGAACCTCTGCCAATCAAGGACGTTATAAAATGACAAAACAGACGGGAGAGGATAATTTTGATTTGTTTATTGCATTTACTGAACTAAGTGATTCGGGAAAACATGTCATTAAAATTCACAATGGGGCACAGCCGCTGTGCATCTTTGCAGTTTTCAATTTAACCATTGAAGAGACAGCCCCAATCTGTTCAACCCTGTTAGACCAAGAAACTCAAAGAGTACAAATATCTTGTGAGTGGGTGCAGGACAACTTATTAGGGGATCAAGTACAGCTCTTGGCAGGAAACCAGGTTGTGTATGAGTATGAGACTCCGGAGATGAATATCGATTGCGACTTTAATTCAACCAACAAAATCAGCGTATACCTTCCTCTTGAAAACTTACACGATGAAGGAGTTGTGCCGAGCATGTGTCTTATTTCTAATAACAAAAGATCTGTCAATACGTGTACATTTCTTCCAATACAAGACCAAACTCTGCGTTCTGTGTTTGAATGCTGCATAGAAGAAGCCGACGCTATCAAGTTTTGGTACAATAATGGTAGCAATTTGATTCCACTCATTCTAACTGACAAGTTATCCCTTATCCATATGGGAAACTTGTCTGTCTTCTGCGGTGTACAGAGTGTAAATAACACAGTGTTATTGCATAGCATTGGAAATGTTAATCTTGTGGAAGGTGAACAGTACAACATTTCTTTGTCAGTATTAGGCCGAATTGATGAGCGTAACAATTTAAGGTGTGAGAACATCTTTATTGAGGTACGAGACACCGAGGAAGACATTCAATATCCGGAGGAAAATCAAGACTTGAACACGATGCCCACTGATACTGCAAGAATAGAAATTACTTTGACTCCCTCATCAATCTATAAGAAAACGGTATCCATGGAAACGTGGCTCATATCAGTACTGGTAGTATCGACCATAGCACATGGTGTAAGCATCATAGCATTCGTGTTTTCTTACAGAAGGGCTTAAGACTAGTACACGGGTTGGGTAGACATCAGGCTTCAATAAAGAAGGAGAAAATGTATGTAACAATATGAAAGAAAGTAAATGTAGTTTTATATTACAGTGTATCTAATGAATCATAATAATAATATTGGATTCTTATATAGCGCACATATCGACCCTGCAAGGTCCTCAAGGCGCTCCAACATTACCCGGCTATGCTAGGCTGCCGATTTCGACGCTCACAGCATTTAAAGGAATTCCTTCAATCCTTCCTACCGGTACCCATTTAACACCTGGGTGGAGAGTGGCAAATGTAGATCAATGTCTTGCCAAAGGACATTAGTGCCGCGATGGGACTATAATGGATAACGGATATCATGGGATTGCACTCTTAGAAGAAAAAAAATGGTTCTGAAACGGTTCTCTATATTGCGCAGTGATACCCTTCCTAAGAACCTTAAACAGTTGAAGATTTTGCAAGTATCAATAAAGTTTCTTTAAGCAGTGCAAAAGTTTTAATATTGACAAAAAGGTTTCTTTGTAGAACCCAAACATTTAGGGAAAGGGAAAGATGTTCTACCTTTTTATGGAAAAATAGAATTGATAACCATGTGCAAATAAATGAAAGCGAATAGTTTTGTATCTTAATGCCTTCGTTCGGGGCAAATTTGACATTCATTAATTATCTCTTCGTTGTTTATTCATTCTCTCAGATTAATAACGAAAATGAAATTAAACTCTCTTATTCTGTGCGACGCAATAACAAATATCTAGGAAAGGTGGGTTATTCCTCAAAGAATCCTGTTACAAAATAATGTTCCACAGGAAAACCCTTTTGGGGTTCTAAGACAAGAAAATGTACTATTCAGCACGAGTTTTTGTTTTTGTCTAAAAGTATGGTCAGTGTCGGAATCGTATTTGCTTGAAAGAAAACTTAGGGTCTTCGTCGAATTCCGCCTAAAACCATTTACATGTATATATGGTAATATCAGATATTTTATAATTATGGTGCATCCATTGTAATATTCAACTTATGATATCGTATCCCGTGTCTATTTTGTTTATTCATATTTTGTATTGCACCTATACTAACAGTAAGTTGAAATATATTCCATGTCTGTTCATAGGAAGAGATAAAGGGGGAAATACAATTAATTTTCCTTGGTCTCTGTATCATGTGTATTGATTGGGAATCCTTTATCCGAGCTATATGTCATAATGACATTGTCATAACATTTCTTGTTTTGATTATCTTGATACTTATTTGTACATAATTTGCAAAATGATCAGAATATTTAGGTAAGAAATTGTTTAAGGCTGATGGTAAAACAAGCTAAATATGAACAATTGCATTCTACTTTGATTATGTGTTTTTTAAATTGTGCCATGTCACAGACTAAAAGTATGGTTTAAAAGTGATGTTTATTTTTTTTTTGTTTTCTTCTTCTTTAAAAAAAAATAATTGTATATATATTTTGTTTTAATAAACAAAAATCTGTTTTGGTTTCAGCATTGGAGGGTTCTGCTCCCAACTCCCAAGTACTATCAAAATATCAGTCAAGATAATCAAATTTATCTTCATTAGTTTTGAGTGACTGACACTTTACACTTAGGTTTTCAAGTCCATAGTTTTGAAATGGGTTTTATTGATAAGTGGTAATGAAATCAATGAGACGCGATAGTAAGAAAGACTAAAGATATTTAATAATCGTAACTAAAGGAAGAAAAATTATTGATGAGACCCCGCCTCCGCAGTGACGAAATGCGTTTAAATCTACTGGTTTGCATCATTTATTTAACTCGCCTATGATTGCGCTGCTACAGCCAATCAAAATGCTGTAATTAATTACAGTCTCATTTATTCATATTTCATATAGATCTTTGATGGAATTGATAGAGCTATTTAGGAGACATATCGACGCGACGTTATGCCTAGTTCACACCGACGCCGAATGTCGCGCTTTAAATCGGCGATCAATTCGGCGTCATTTTTTTCAAAAAATCTCACGATCTCCTGAGATATGTTATGCTAAGTTCACACCGACGCCGAATTGATGGCGCATTAAATCGGCGAGCAAAGCGGCGGCAAAGCGTAACAAAGCTTAATTAAAGCGTAAAGACCGTAATAGAGCGTGAGAAAGCTTTGAGCAATTCGGGACATTCGGCAAGAGCGCCAAAAAAATTTAAACTGTTTAAAAATTTGAGGCGATCTGTCACGAATTGCGTAAAGCGGGGAGAGCGTATTAAAGCTTATCAAAGTTTTGCTCAAAGCGTAGGAAAGCTTAACAGAGTTTAAATTTTTGGCGCTCTTGCCGAATGTCCCGAATTGCTTACGGTCTTTATGCTTTAAGCTTTGTTACGCTTTGCCGCCGCTTTGCTCGCCGATTTAATGCGCCATCAATTCGGCGTCGGTGTGAACTTAGCATTAGTCTCAATAACAAATCTGGATTCATTTCATTTTAGAACATAATTTACATAGCACCAGGATTTCAGAATTCCTTCTACAATAATTGTTCTCTAAATTGAGTTGACGAACTAATGCTACCTGCTTATCTTTTAACATGAGAACCACTGGCGTACTGGTAGGGACGGGGAGCTTAGGGTGGGGGGGGGGGGGCAGTTGACCCCCAAATAAAATTCAAACGTGGTTTAATTCTAATTCGCCACCAGTGATTTACGAATGTTGCTGAAATGGCATAATTTTTTACCTGAGCTTCCTGGGGCTCCGCTCCTGGACCTCACCAAGGGCCCTAAGGCGAGCCTGACTGCTCATCTGACCATAATTTAATGCCTAAAACCCCTGAGCTACTGGGGGCTCCGCCAATTAGTGCAGTTAAATAGCTACTTGCACGTAACAAAAAGGAGATAGCAGTAACAGGATGAGATTGTAATATGTTTGGCAGACGCGCTATGAAAGCCACTGTAAGGTGTCAGATTTCACGATCAGTTCCCAAGAGCTTTCGGAGCTAACAGCGTAACAATACAACAAACCATGAAACTTTTCTCATCGACCATCCAAAACGGGGGCGCGAAAAGAATTACATGTTCCATTATTGTAATTCTCCAAATGTATATTTTCTTTGTGTCTAAACGAGAAAAAAAGGGTGGGTGTTGCATGAAGTGTTTGACAAAATACATATTTTAAAACACCTGTGCATGAACTACGACTGTGTTTACAGCATTGATCACACTTCCAAGTTCACGGCACCTAATTTTGTTATGCAGGTGGACGGTTAAAATTAGAAACAAAATCTTTACATGTCGATTTGCGCCATACAAGCAATAAATCAATGAAGTTACGATTATTTATTTTTTAATGTAACATAAAGAATAATATCGTATTTCATATGTGTCTTGCCAAAGTTGAACTGGTCTATATTTTTGGTTGAGGGCCGGCCAAAATAAACCTGATTTACTACATGTACCACTCTATGTACTTGGCTATTTCTGTCGAAGGTAACATACATGTTAATCGCTAAGTATATGCTTAACATCTCTGAAAATGCTGCACTGGGCACTCTCCGGTCAGGCGGTCACTCAATCAGAGAATAATATACAGATCTTCTGTAGTACCTTTGCGTAGACCACCGTAAAATCGTGATAAAAACTGGTCTAGTTCAGCATTATCGTAAGCTTCCACTGCGGCCAAAGTTGTACCTGTACACTCGGCGAACGCTTCAAGACGACCGTCCGCCATGATAACCAAGGTCACGATCGTCTGCTTGTGAACGTACTGCGCGTCAAAGGTTGTGCGCGTGCTGCAGAGCAACGTCACGATACGGTTCGCATATAACCAAAAATGCACGGCGAATATAACCAAAAATGAACGGTCGTGCAATAGAACATTTATTGAATATCATGTGACCAACAATCCTCCAATCAAATGACAAGGATCTACTTGGGTGTTATATAAAATACAATAATTGTTGTTTACCCAGGAATTCCCATCATCAGCAGCTGTTCTTCCCTGCAATTACCAGGTAACCGTCTAAACCTAGGTGGAAAGTGGCAAATGTGGATTAGTGTCTGCTAAAAGACGTTAGTGTGGGGCTGAAATTCGAACCCTCAAGCCTTGGATTGAGAGTCAAGTAAATGAACCACTAAACTACATCACATCACCTCCACAACACCTCATTGTGTTACCGCCCCTAAAAATGGATGTGATCCAGTTTGATGATAAGCATAAAAATAAGACCCATATAAATGGAAAGTTGTTATCATAAAATATAAAATTTATTTTTAGGCCTATTCTGTATGTCCATGTATCTGTCTATACTCTATAAAGTATATCCTTGCTGTAGACATGCTGCACTGTAGGTCCACTGTATAGTCTATTATTGTTTCTCAATGGAATCATTGAATTACCTTAGCTTCTGAATTATCCTATTCACTTAGTCCTTCATGTCTTTAAAAAAGAGAGCTCTCTCGATCTGTCTGTCTGTCTCTCTCTCTCTGTCTCTCTCTCTCCCTCCCTCCCTACCTCTCCAAATAATCGTCGATAGGTTCCAATTGACTCGTTCTGTGAATAATAGGAGAAAACACGATCATTAGCAAATAACGATCTTTAATTTACGACCGCGACACACACTCATGACAAAACGCGTCTGAGATTTAATTGTGTTTTAACAGACATGATCGATATGATACGAAGAGGAAGGGACTATCACGTAATCACGGGCTATTAATGCCATCAGGGGTCGTTATTACGAGGTCTAAGCATGCAACTTTGCTTAATATAGTAACATTGTTCTGTAGATGAGTAAACAATGCCTCATCAGAGAAGGGATGATGGGGGACGATGGCTGCCGTCATGACGACGATGGTTATGATGATGATAATGATAAAGAAGGAGATAAAGATAATCATCATCATAATTACAACGATGACGACGATAGTGATAGTTACAATAAAATACTGGTGGAGATAATGATGGCGATACTAAGGATAGAAGTATGATATCAAAACGATGATGGCGATGCTGAATGTTTTAAGGATGATGATGACGAGGAGGAGGAGAAGGAGGAGGATGATGATGATGATGATGATGATGATGATGACGACGACGATGAGGAGGAGGAGAAGGATGAGGAGGAGGAGGAGGAGGATGAGGAGGAGGAGGAGGAGGAGAAGGAGGAGGAGGATAATGATGATGATGATGATGAGGAGGAGGAGGAGGAGGAGAAGGAGAAGGAGGATAATGATGATGATGATGATGATGATGATGACGATGAGGATGATGAGGATGAGGATGAGGATGTATGATGATGAGGATGATGATGATGATGAGGATGATGCTGAGGATGATGATGAGGATGATGAGGATGAAGATGATGATGAGGATTTACAAATGCAGTAATACATACATAATTCACTAAATAAAAACGTATTAAATGTAGCAATATACTTGTAAGCATCCATCCCAAGCTTAGTAGATTAATATAATCTATGGCAAATCACAGCACCACACTAAGGAACCCTTCACATTGCATGCGACCACTAAGCATCCGTTGCTCAGTCACGGAAGCTGTTGCTAGGCAACCACGCAAGAGGTGATGCCGTTTTTATTTGGCATCGTCCGAGGCATGTTGACTTAGTGTAATACAGCCAAACTGCAGACAAGGAGAATGTTATGATTTTGTTACATAATTCATACAACATCCTCGTTTAAAGGGCTAGACATACATGAGCCACGGATTACAAACGCTATTGGTTTCTTCTGCTTGTGATTGTCATTATGAATGTTTCGAACTATTGTTTGGGAATTATTGCAACTATTGCGAAAAAGATAAGAAGGAGAAATAGAAGGAAGGAGAAGGACAATGAGGGGGGGAGAATAAAAAGGAGGAGGAAGAGAAGGAGAAGGAGAAGAACAAGTAGAATATATTAGTCACCCCGGTGACTTAAGCTCACGCACGTCAGCCATTCTCCACTCCTGACGACGGATAGTCAACCTGTTCGAAACGTCGAGCCACTCATCCTCTCCAAACGCTATAGTTCTCCTTAGAACTATATGCTAAGAAAGATAACAAACAGTCCTTTTCAGGACTCCTCAACCTCTCTCTCTCTCTCTCACACATGGTGCACCCGCAAACCTACTGTATAATATATTAGTAGTAGTAGCAGCAGAAGAAGTGCATGTACGAGTATTAGTACAGTACGAGTAGTGCTAGCAGTAGTAGCTAGTTAGCTACAGTATAGAAGTAGTAGTAGTAGTAGTATAATTTTATGTATTTGCTATCAATTAATGCTAGGGTCACAAAGGTTCGTACGAACGATAATTTCGTTCGAATCTCCGTTTTTCCAATATCTTCCCGAATTTCTATTGTCTGAAAATCGTTCGTACGGCGTTCGTAGCAGTTTGTAATGGCATTTGTGACCAAGGCTTAAGTCATATCTTGTACATTTTGTGCATGTATGTAGATAGTGAACATTTCTATCTCTTTCTCTCTCTCTCACTCATTCTCTAAGTTTCTCTACACTGTTGATAACACTATGAACGTGACGGACAAAGAAAGCTGACAAAATAAACAGTTCCTCATTCTACCCTCAACAATTGATGTGGTAGACAAAGAAACATCCCTTCACTGCTATTATGTAAAAATGTGTAGAACAGGTGAATAAGCATGTGACACCTGTTCTACACATTTTTACATAATAGCAGTGAAGGGATGTTCCTTTGTCTACCACAGCAATTGATGAGGATAGATTGAGGAACTGTATATTTTGTCCGTCATGTTCATAGTGTAATCCAATTCCTGTAATGAAGCAATGAATCTCAAAGACCAACAAACTAAATTTGACTTCTCATCTGTTTTAGCATCAGAGTGATTTTCATTTATTCAATCACTTCAAAGAAGAAAAACAGCAAGTACAGTGTATAGAAGATTTCTGGATTTAGAATAGGCTTTTTATACACAAGGACATTTGCACACGCTTTACAAGTTAATAGCTATACAATATAGACCTTATGGTCAGAATATATATAATATATCAACATACATTAAGCACAGAGCAGAGTCTTATACAAGAATTTGTCGTATGGCATTTAGTTTTAAATTATATGGCCCCACAGTGCGTTTTCTTTAAATAATAAGACCACTTTAGAACATTCATAGTTTTATCTATATATAACACAGTATTTACAACACGCATGCAATAAAAGAAAATCAAAAGAATAGAACTCTAAAAAAAGAAAACTGCAGAAAGATAATGGTAAACATCAAACAGAAAGTAACACACAGGACAAACATTTTATGGCAACTTTTAAAATCATGAGGATTGGCTCGTAAAGTAAATTTACAAGAGTATAAATCATTTAGTTGTTTACTGTATCTAGATCAAGCGAGTCAAAACAGCTCCAGACATTGACATAAAGGTCCTGATAATCAATCCATGAATTGTGAAATCTCATTAAAACTTGTATTGACCCAATGGATATGATTTGATTTTGGTACAACACCAAGTTTCCATTAATTCCAGATCAGGGTTATCTCAGGCTCCATATTCAATGGACTAAGCGGAGAATAAAGCTATTTACTTTTTTTTTTAAATAAATAAAACAAATATCTTCATCTTTCAAAATGTGTTCTAGCCTTACTTTTATCACTAACAATGGGAGATTAATACATGCATACACAATGTTCTCCCACATATTTCCCGTAGCAGTTAATGAGTTTAACATTTGATTTTCAGTAAAAATAAATGTAATGGAAATGCATTACCAATAAAATGAACCACTGAATAACCAAGGAGAAAGATTGAAGGTCGCACAACTTTCCCCAAAACTATGACAGCTAATTATTGACATTGGTTAAACCCATACCCTGTAATAAGATACCAATACACCATGAAAGAGAGCATGTTTCAAATATTTTACACAAACCATAGCGGAATCAGTGAGCTCATTAAGAAGAGTCTGGTGCATAGCCTATTGAGAGAGATAGTTGTGACACACGCACCCGAGCATTAGGTCACATCATGAGGCTCCAAATAGTTCCCTCCCATCATGTACAATCTCTATGGGAGGGAACTGTGTTGGAGCTTCATGAAATGCCTGACCAATCAGAAACAATTTCCTGTGAAGTAACTTTCTCACTCAACTGGCTATGGTCTGGGACCCGTTTTCAAAAAGCCTTTTTTCAATGACAAACGACAAAAATCAGAAGCAAAGATTTCACTAGCTTATAACAAAAACTATCGTGTGTCAATGATGACAAGTTTTGTGAAATGGGGCCCAGGTGTACATATCCAAAGTGCAGATGATGATGTGTCGTTGATGTTTAAAAAAAACAATGAATTTGAGGCTATACATTTACCATGTAATCGGACAATTACGTGGCTCAGTCATAAAATACAAGGTCACATGTCACAACCCTCTACACTGCATAAAAGCCACTGCATTGGCACAGCAAAGATCTTTAAGGAATGAAGGTCTTACTATTCACATTGAGATCATATCAATGGTGTCTCAAAAAAGAGTTTGTTGTTGTCTTTTATATATCATTTACCATTATCGAGGGTAATAATCGGGGCAGCGCCAGGAGCGTCACAACGTGATGGACATGTGCGCTATATAAGAAGCCACCATTATTGTTATTATTACATCAAGCCCAATACGCACCACAACTGCAAAACAATTTGGCTAATTTCAAGAGAGGGAAAGCTGTATTTTACAATAAAATCTTTCCTCCCACCGAGCTCCAACTTTTTGCTCAATTTTTTAATTCCATATGCTTGCTACATGTACATGTATATTCAGGATTTCCAACGTTATAAATAACATGATGTATCAGCTATGTATATATGACTTATGATTGGAATAAATTTGATTAGATGAGATACATGTCGTCGCCTGGCTGGCAGAAGGGCGTTAGCTCGAATTTCAGGTCAATAATGAAACTTTAAGCAGAAGGGCGTTAGCACTAAATCGCCTCAACTTTTATAAAAACTGACTCATTTCCGAGAAAAAAATTGTGGCCATGTTCTACTACAACATTTCTATTCTATAGTCTTTTATGTTTTAAACCAATTTTCGGGACGGAAGCAGTTTAAATATAAAAGAAATCTTTAAATGCGAATAATTCGAAAAGTAGTTTTCAAGTCGCTCGCGCGCTAACGCCCTTCTGCCACCCGGCCGACGATGTATCAACTGGTAAAGACAATGGCAAGGGAAGGTTGGTTTTTATATATAGAGAAAGGTGGAGTGATGAAATGAAACAATATACAATATGAAATAGGATGGATAACTTCTTTCTGGCAGGTTAGATTTGCACATAGGCTCATTACCTTGAATGGAATGCATCATGTAATCTTATCTTTGAGTGTTCACGTGAGCGTAACATATGAACATATATTTCATATGAATACTAGAAAACCAGAAATTTAAATCAATCAACTGCAATAACACCAACAAAAAAACAAGGAGAAATTCACTGACTTGCATAGAGAAAAGATCTGCACAAAGTAAGGCTTAGCTTCACTTCTATTGAGCATGTAAATGTCAGACTAGAGAGGGCCAATATGACCCATAATACATCGCTAGTCTGAACTGTGGTTTGTCTATTCAAAAACTGTTAACGAAGCTTTGAAAGAAGTTATTAATTCAAATTTGCTATTTTTCCTTCTACATCCAATGCGTAAAGAGAATGTGATGAAGCATTTTATACTGCATTTATGTACAATTGTGAAGGTACGGTCAAACCTGTCTATAAAGACCACCCAATGGAAACAGAAATAGTGGCCACTGTAGATAGGTGATCCTTCTAGACAGGTTTTTCAACACACATTTCTTTCTCATGGGAGACAAAATGCTTGGCCACTATAGACAGGTGGTCTTTATAGAGAGGTGGTCGCTAATGCAGGTTTGACTGTAAAATGTCTTTTGCACTACGTATCTTCAGTATGCCAATTTTCTTGAAGATATTATATCAAGTCAGTTTTTAATGTTGAAGAAGACCTGGCATCATAAAAAGTCAATTTTTAGAATGGATACCAAGCATCTTGTCAGCTTATACATGTATGTCACCCAACAATTCTTATAAGTTGCACAATACAAACAATTTGATGATCATATATAGATGATCGATTGCAAAATGACAAGGAATCATAAATCACTGGTGCTGATATTCGTATGCTGTGCTCTGAATGTAGTTTATGTGTATAACCTACAATCACAATATAAAAAATACTTTTTGGATTGCTAGCTTAATCTATAATAATTCTGTAGCAAATAATAGATGTTGGATGCAAGAAGGAATCAAATAAATCTTCATTACTAGTGGTATATCACTGGGTTTAGTTTGAATCTTTTCAGATATAAATATTGAATACTTCATGCATTTCAATTACATGTGTATTGAAGTACAATTGCCTACATTCATAGCTTCAATATAATTTACTTTAAAGCTCAATGAAAAATCACAGAATATTATACAATTAAAATAGTGTGCATCCCAAACTATCCCGTGTTGTACATAATGATAACATCACACAACAAGTATCCAACATTACACCGATGCATAAATACATGTACTAGCATGTATTGAGCATGAGCAAGATAGCTAATGTTGGCTTGCATTTCTTCTACATGCATCTCTACTGTTTTGTCAATTAAAAAAAAAAGTATGTTTTCATCTTCGCTTACTACGAAGAGCAGGTTAAAGACTATGGATTGACAAGTGGATCATCATGTTGCCATAGAAACAACATCTTCATCTTTAAAATTGCCTATTTCATTCTAAAACTACGGGATTATTTTTAAGATGTTGAGTTGCTCAGGAGATTGCCCCCACAGCACATCTTCATCTATAGGAATGACTGTAATCTAATATAAGAATAGCTTGCCTATGCATTGTTTACATTTTCCACACATCAAGTACGGTCAAAGACAGTTGGAATAGGGGAGGGGGAGGTGATGAGTTGCCATGGTTACCACCTCATTTCTTGATGTTCTTGCTTGCTTTCTCCTCCTCTGAGATCTGGGATCTGAAGTTGGAGACCTTGTCCTTCAGGTCGGATAAGATCTGGATCTTTCTGGAGAGAATGGCTTCCAGACCAGAGCAGTAATCTAATACAAACAAACACAAAACATACAAAGTATGAGTTTTCTTCTTCTTCTTCCAATAAGAGTACATACCTCTTTTACAGAGTATTGTCGTACTATACTGGGGTGTGCAGGTGGACCACTACATGGGCTTTCCCCCTACTCTAATACGAATAGTGCAATGGGTTCTTAACGTGCAAAGGTGGTGACTCTCCTCTACACGGGGCCTCCATTTAACGTCCTATCCGAGGGACTGAGTGTTTTTAACATTACATAGCCTGTGTCTATGAAACGAGGGGAGGGGCACGTTAGGACACAACGCAGGCTTCATTCATCTGCCTAGGTGGGAGTCGAACCCGGGATCTTTGGTTTGACTGAGCCAACTCGCCTCCTATGTCAACTGAGTTCATGCTGTCATCCCATGTTATCATTATTACTACTTATTCGGCAAGTCAAAATGAAGAAGACGGTGAATAGAAAACAAAAGTAGAGTTTGAAGATGGTCACATGGAGAAGAAAAAATGAACCAGAAAAAGAAAATCATCAACTAAATAACTAGTCCACGTTTCCAATCCATGTGACTTTAAAATGAAATAGTATTGTATAGTAAAATACAACAAATAATGAATTGCAAGTACAACAGAAGAAGAAAAAGTAACAAGACAACAAGTACTATCATAAAGATTTTCAGAGTAATGGAAGAAAGGACCAATCACATTCATTGTAAATAAACAATTTGTATATCTTAAGAAGACAGATATTGAGCTAGCAAAGAAACTATATCAGGCATTCAAATGGTGCATGGTGCAATGTCTTTGGTGACTTTAAAGGTACATGTACTATGTCCCATTTGCAGGCCATAAAAATAAGGTTAAATTACAACAGCATTTGAAAGATAACACTAATATAGAAATTCCCTTAAAGGTAATACAAAGTTTTGTGAAATTTTGAAAATTGGCTGGATAGCGATTCTTTACAATTCTGGTATATTTGGATGCCCCTGTGGATGCATCATAGGCACTAGAAAATTTAGCCCCTAAAACACTTCCCCTTTCAAGATAAATTGAATATAAAAATTTACCGGTGCTCCCGGTAAATTTTGTGAAAATTCAAATAGCGCCTACGGCCATACAATGACAGCTGCGACCATGACAATCTCAGAATATGTAGTTGTGATATATAATTTCCAAACGGGAATAGCCAATCGGTCGATTTTAGTCAAGAAACATTGTTTTATAGCTAAATTAATACATTGACCTTGAGAGGGGGCTATACAACATAAACAGTTTATTATTACAATTTCATCACTTTAGACTCGATTTCAACCGCGTCAACGATCACTGAATATTTTAGGATCGCATATGCTTCCAACATGTTCATTTGAACCAAATTCATAACCCCATACCAAAACTTTGTATTACCTTTAAAAAAGGGGGGCTTGAAAATGTCTTTAAGTGGGAAAATAACGACTATTAGTTAAGAGCTATAGAGCCAGTAAGTAATAGTCTGATTTTCAGACCATTGTACTGGATGCTCGTACGTTTTGTGCTGAGCAAAGATTCAATCAGTTTAATTTTGGCCATTACAAGAAGTGGGTTATTGATGTAGACAAATGCTCATGTACCCTTTACAGCTCATTTTAAGCCAGTCAGTCAATTAATAGTGCCTGACAGTGAAGTCTACCAAGTAAACGGGTTTCCTTGCTTAATTTGAATATGAGGACACTGCTAACGTTTAAATTTCACAGATAGGACATACATGACATATTCATAATTCCTGCAAAGTTCTACAGAATTTGAGGTTGGCTGCAAAAGGGACATTGTACCTTTAAGAAGACAGATATTGAGCTAGCAAAGAAACTATATCAGGCATTCAAATAGTGCATGGTGCAATGTCTTTGGTGACTTTAAAAGTGTTAAAGCCACACTGTCCTACTTGTAGCTACTTGCTCCATCTATATAGAAAACAATGCCTAATCTGTGACCATTGGTCTCCCATGATCCTCTTTTTCTTATGTTAATTGAGAGCTGAGTTGATGAGATAACCACCTGTCCAGTGACCTTGCAGTGTGGTCTTATCCCTCCTATAAACTAGTACAGATAAGCTTTAAGGACAATGCTGAGAATGTCAAAACGCAATGCATCAAAATTACCTTCTACATCATAATCTACTTCATCAGTCATCGCCAACAACTGTTCCTCCTCGGCTATGAGATTCTTGGATTCCTGGAAACAAACAAGACAATTCATATAGAGGTAGATGAGAAATTAATGATTCTAATTCACACATCATAATCAATTTACAGCAAAACTTGCAGAAGTCAAACCTGTTGAAACATAGTTTTCATTGTGCACAATTGAACTTATTTGAAATGGGCAGTACTGGTATAAATTTATAGAGAAAATGTGTTTAGGCGGGGTATCATCCTGAATTTGTCTAAGGCAATAAAGACCTTCACCCTCAGTGGGATAAACCAATTATCTTTGATTCAGCAATCAGAAGACTTTTTTTTGTTAACTTCTCAAGTAACAAAAAAGAGAAATCACAACTTTCTTGGAGAATAGACAGAGCGGTCCTTTTGACTTTGGTAGGGTCAACTTGTGCGAGAAGGTCTGTATTTAATTCTTAAATGTAGTACCGTCTCATAAAAGGCAAAGTCCACCTACCTCTAGGCAGTTACGATGATAGTCTACCACCTGTTCCTCCATCTCCTGTAGCTGGTTCATGACTTCATGGAATGTATACATCTCCACCGACACCTCTTCTTCATTATGGGTACACAGCATTTGTAGATCACTGTTACTGGGCGATAGACTCCTCTCATCAGGACTACCTCCGTTCTTTGTGGGAGATCTGTAAGCGCCGTGGTCACCAGGGCCGCTTGGACCAAGCTCTTTCACTCTGTAAACAATCACAAAAACAAACAATGATCACTAAAAGAATCTTAATTTGAAAGGAAAAAAAATGATCTTTTTCAAATTTTTCAAATTTTTCACCAGGACTGCTTGGACCAAGCTCTTTCACTCTTTAAACAATTAAAAGAACAAAAACAAACAATGATCATTAAAAGAAACAATTTTTGAAAAGACAAGAATGAAGAAAAAAATCTAGCTCTTTCTCATTTTTTTAAAGACCCTCTTAAGTTTTTGGAAGCCCCAAAATTTGATGGCAAATTTTAAATTAAATTGTAGTATAATGTGAAAGAGGATTTCATTTAAGACATATTTCTGCAAGGAGTTTCAAAACAAATTTGTTTGAAGTCGAATGTTGATGAGAGAATACAAAATTTAGGTTTTCTGCGTACAACAGGGGCTTTAATACTATGTAGAGAATTATAACATTAGTAATGTTTCATAAAACGGATGGCTCTTGAAAATCTCTATAATTTTCAAAATATGAATGAGAACAGCTAAAACTTTGATGCTACATGTGTGTGTAGTCCCATTCACTCATATCTGTGTGTAATGCTTTTCACTTGATGTGACTTCAGCAAGACTGATTCTATTTAATATCTTTTTCAGTTTTGATGATGCTAAAGCCTATTTACTTGGTATTTATACCACTCAGAATAACTTCTGGGGAGTGATTCACAAAGACTGAGATAGACTAAAGTTGGACTTAAACTATGACAGGCCGTTCATGCCACTAGTTCCTTGCATTAGTTTTTCAATGGAGGTACAAATCGTGGTAACAAATCTACAGAGTTTATCTTTTTTGAAGAAAAAAATATTATTTAAAGATCATAATTGAGAGACCAATGGTGAGAGCAACCAGTAGCATGAATGGCTTGCCATAGTTATAGTCCAACTGAAGTCGATTTTAGTCTTTGTAAAACACTGTGAACAATTTCTGTCACAATGGCACAACATGACAGCATTTCCGGCATTTCGTGAAAACAAATTGCCCTGATTTTCCATGATGTTTAAAAGATGGATTTCACTAATTGCATGACGATCACAGAAGTCATTTAACATCGTAAAAGCAACCATAGCCTAAGGGGATTCACCAGTTTGATATTTTGGACCGAAGGAACTCTCAAGTTTTTTTTGTGATTTTAGTAATTTTTTCCTTCAAATTCCGAATTTCCAGAATAGCTGGGAACCTTGTATGACCAAGGTACAACCTGCTCTTTTAGTGAAATATTCATTATGCCATTACTTTTCGGTCTCTTTTGTTTTAACTCCACGTAATAATATACCGTTGTAATTGTTATATTATCAGAAAGGCAACGTTAATGCATATATTTTAAATGTTTTGACATGGCCATAATGGAAATCAGTCTTGTCACCGTTTGGGATTTGTAATGTGCATAAATAGACATAAATAGCTAGAATATATAAATAATGGAGTATTGTGTTGCTGTAAAGTTAGTAGACAAGTTCTTCTTCTTCTTCTGATTAAATCTGCCTCCTTCAATTGATTGAAGATTCTTGCAAACTATGTGCGTGTGTGTGTGTGCGTGTTAACCGCAATTTACGTCCATTCAAGTGCTATTTACATTGAGTGTTATTTACATTAAGTTCCTGAAGAGTACTTACCTGTCTGCGTATCGTAGAGTATTCAACGTGTGTTCACATGAACTGATCCCTGGTGAAACCATGGCAATCTGATGAAGACAACAAACCAAACAAGGGGGGTGTTTCACAAAGATCCTAAGTCGAACTTAACTCTAAGTTGGCTTAAAAATTATGGAGAGCCATTTGTAGCCTTAAAATAAAGTTCATTCAAAAGCGAAAATTCCAAGTATTTTAGACTTTTTATAAATTCCACACCAAGAACATGAAATCTCCCATGATAATAGAAAATATGAATAATTTGAATCAACATTTTATGCCTTTTGAAATAACTTTCACAAAATATTTTCAAGGATGCTAATGGCTTTCCATAATTTTTAAGTCCAACTTTAATAGAGTCAAGTTTGATTTAGGATCTTTGTGAAACACCCCCCAAGGACATGAACTTTGGTCAAAAACATCATGTTACATCATGGGAACTGAGGGAACAATGCAGCCTGCATCCAATGATATCTCTCTAAACTGCTCATAGGACGTGGGTATACTAAGCACTATATAAATCAAGAATTTCAGAATCAAATCATTATTACCAAGTGGATGGGATGGTAATATACAAGGAAGCAAAAGTTGGCATCCAAATATAATAATTACAACTGAGCTCTAAAGCCCAAACCATGTCATTAGAAAAGGAGCACCCAAATTTACCTTACCAATGTATTAAAAGTATAAGATAGGACATTCCAAGTTGATTTAAGAGGGTTCTAACATAACCTGCCTTTTTTTTGTTGAATAGAAAACAAAAATATGAAAGAAAGTTTAAATGGGAATTAAAAGCCATTTTTGGACTAAAATCAAACAACAAAGAGTTTAGATACTGAAATTGATTTAAATTCATTAAATTGTATAACCAAACAGTTATTTTATTGTTACATTTTTCTTAAATGATCGATTGAGTCTCTCTCTTTCTTACCATGCATGTCCTTGTGTTATCTCCAATGAATGAATCTCGTAAGACCTGTGTGAGCTTGCTGGCTCTGAACGGAACATGGGCTGTCCTGTGCCCCAAGGATCGGATACACTCCTTGAGTGCTAGTAAACTCTTATTAATCTCAGCTCCTTCCATCCTGGTCTGTCTGTTAGAGCTCTGCGTATCCTTCCCTCTCTCATTACCTGAGATGAAAGAGAGATGGAGAGATAAAAGTGAAGGACTACTCAAACTGTAAGTAACAATGCACCTAACATACTGGGTGAGAGCCAACAATTTCTTTACAAAAATTGAAATTACTCCCAGGAAGCCTAACATTCAAAGCTATAGTCCTAATGACGGACTGATGAATATTTATAATAATGTAAGTCAGAATAAGTCAAAAGAGGTGAAGGATTTGTTTCCAATTCATTGTGACTGTGCCATGGACCAGTGATGGCCTGGTGGTAGAGTTGCTGCCCGGCAAGCAGTAGATGGCAGTGGTTCCAATATTTTTTCTGACTTGTTTACAATTACAAGATCAAGCATGTGATCTTTATTTTTAAACACATCTCTTCAGAAAATTAGAATTTAAGATTAAAACATTAGTTTGATGGCTCTGACTGAAATGCAAATCATTCCTCCACATTAGGAATGGTTGGCTGGTATGGTAGAGAAAAGCTCTAGAGAGGCCTGAAAGACCTGGGATTGGACTTCATGCCAAAGGCTAGAAAAAGAAGATTTGTGGAACGAGTATAAAGGGATGAGAACGGTGGTAATGAGATGCAGAAAAGGCTCTGGACTTTAACTAAAGGTAAACATTTTCAACTTCAAATTGGTTGCTCCATAACCTGCACAAGCCCATCAATGTGGTCAACACAATCTATGGTCTTTAATTACTATTCCTCATATACAAATCAAGCATGCATTTAGTTATATTAGATAGCTTAGACAGATACCGAGATGTGATTGGTCCAGAGCTCGTCACGTGATATCAATTGTGAGGATCCAAATTGTTATATTTTCCTGGCCGGTCACTTTTCAGTGTTATATTAACCAGCTGGTGAAATGAATATATTTTTAATCAATGCATGTCGCCCTCTTGAGGACTGTATGTCACCAATTACACACATAACACCATTACCAAGGGTAAACAAAATATATAGACCCCCCCCCCCCCCCCCCAACAACAAAAAACAAAACAAAAACAAAATATTTAACCGAGGCTATCTAATATAACAGTTTTTGACTGGCAGGGTAATATAACATTCTTTGGACCTGAAGGGAGTTATATTTTCTCTCAGCGCTGCACGCTTTGGAAAATTATAACCACTTGGGAAATGTAACTCCCTTCAGCAGTCCAAATAACGTTATATTACAACCCCTGCCAGTCAATAACTGTATTTTACAGCATACAGATGCATTAATAGACCAAAATCTAGGGTTTATTACCTGCCAGATCAATAAGGGAGAACTTCCCATGCAGTTTTCCTGATGTTCTCTTTCTTAAGATGATTTGGAAGACGGCATGTGATCTGGAAGAATGCTGGTTAGCTGACGTCTGGCCTGACGTTCTATAAAGTAAAGAAATAAAATTATTGGTAGATACGATTCATATAGACCAAAGTGCTTTGCATCACTGTACATGAACAAGTGGATACGTCACCCGAAGTTAATCCACATCTGCATACATGCCAACATTTGAAAATCAGAAATCTGTACACTACACCTGTATGTGCACGAAGCGCACATCACGAGCGCGAAGTCCTTTTAGCCGGGGTTTCCAGATGCTCTCTGGTGCAATCTGAGCCTATTTTAGGGACCATTTCCCCTAAAATTCAACCCAAGTTTATGGGTAATTTTTGTGTCATACCAAACAAAAAAGTGATTGAAGTGAATTCCACATTTTAATTTATCCTTGGCAGAGGCAGAGCAGATAATAGACATATATTTAATTAGCCACTCATGCAGAGTGATGCATTTAAGTCTAGTTACTTTTTAAATAATTATACATGACATAGATCTATGCATAAAATGAGACTGGCAATAATGGTATTCAACTTTTCAGACAACAGTCAACAATCCAAAATTATTGTAACTCATTGAGCTACATGTAAATGAGGTTGTCAAAATCAATGTCAGCAGAACAAGACTCCACCACTGATCTTTAGATCTTGCCGACAATAAATGCAGTATACATTATCAGAGTAGTAACATTTACCATATTTATCCGTAACAAATGGGGGTCTTTCCGGAACGCAAGACCCCGCAGCATAATTTTCGCGCAAAACGTACACAAACACCCAATCACTCTTACTGCATTTCGAACCTACCATTTTTAAGTCCAAAATAAAGATGTGCATAAAAACGTTTTTAAAAATCTGTTTCCAGTCAAAGGATCTCCTCCTTGGGTACTCGCTCTTTTGAGTGAATCCATGATAATATTCAGGAAGAAAACACCTCGTTCAAGCGTCGAATGGCAAATTCGAATCCACAGTCAAACGGCAGAACTCGTATCCTACACACGCACACGTACACTCACGATCACCAGTACCACAGACACTCCAGCCCAGGCCGCTAGGCCCGGCGTTCATGAACAACAACACACCGTATATCGCACTTGCAATGTGCCCACTGAATCACTGAAGTCTTCGCTACTATACTTTGAATGGGTATTGCGGGCGCCGCGCGCACGATCATCTACCACCATGCTCCCCCCAAAATACACGACCGCACACTAGTATGATCAAAACAGTAATAACGGCGGCCGTGTTGTTTCGGAATTAAACAAGATGGCGGCGGACGGACCATGTGCGTGAAAGTGCCTATCCAGTGTAGTCAATGCTATTTATGGAAAGCCAAATTCCCCAAAATCGGAACGTTCCGTTTTTTAGGGCTATAAAAACTTCAAAAACGGAACAGTTCCGTTAAAATCGGAACGGTTGGCATGTCTGCATCTGCCACTCTCCACCCAGGTGTTAAATGGGTACCCGGTAGGATGCGAAAGTTAATGTGGTTAGATGAGCAAGTGTGTGCTTAAATGACGCCTGGCTGGAATGCTCCCCAGGAAGTGCAGAAATGTGCATACATTGTGTGCGGGCAAGCCTGAATACAATTACCGGGGAAATAATATATATGTAAAGCGTTTAGAGGCATCATCGATGTATTAAGGGCTATATAAAAGCGGAATATTACTATTATTATGATGAACAACGGCTGGATATTGCCCATTTGATCATCAAAATGTTTTATTTTCATCACTTCACAGTAAGGGAAATCTGACTTTCAATTTTTGCAATGAAAACAATAAGAATTTGTGTGTACTGTAGTACTAAAAAGTTTGAGAAACTTAGGTACATATGTCATCAAAAGGGAAATAGTTATTTGAAAGGGTTTTCCAAACGATTGTCAACTTATGATTGCTTCTTATCATATCTTGGACTAATTATTCAAAACAATTTTTTTTTAAATTTGAACTACACAACTCACCTGACATTGTTACCCATTCCTATAAGCTTGAGTACATCGTCTGTGTTCTTGACTGTTCGTTCCTGGAGCCCTACAACCTGTACCTGCTGTTTACCATCCTCCAGTACTCTCAGCTTGGCTTTCTTATTCAGCAGGTCAAACACCTGTCAATGGATGGAGTAGAGTTTGTTTAACAGCTTATCGGGTATATATTATTGTAATGATGATAATAATATCAAGAATTTCTATAGTGCCTTTCTTAAAGGGGGTGTAGCATGACGAGACTACGTGTCTTTCCCGTGGCCTGACTCGGGGGCCAATCGGGTATAATACGACTACGGACGACGCGACAGCAGTATTCATGTGCGTGCAACATACGTGAAACCGAAGCGTTAGGAGAATTTGTGTCTGTTTCGCAAAAGGTAGCTTGCGATGACCGTTAATCAAGTCCATTCGTTTACGTGCAGTTGTCCTAAAGAAGTCGTAGATGGTGTTAACCAGGGCCCCGTTGCATAAAACTTTTTCTTACCATAATTGAAACTATAGTAGCTACCATAATTGGCTGGCGAATTAATGGTAAGCTACTATAATTGGCATTTTCCATTGCATAAAAAGAGTAGTAAGCTACTATAATAGCAACGTCATTGAATCGATCGAAACAAGCAGGCGCATGCGCAGATCGGCGAGCGGGATGTTTATTTTTTGTCGACCGTCTGCTACTGTTCCGAGAAACCGAAGCTAAGTTCAGTGTGGTGCAATGGCGTCCCCAACTAACGTAAGTTTACGCCTTTATAATTTATCGATCCACTTTTGTAAACTGCAGTACTTCAGAAATGAAAATGTATTGTTGTTAGTCATGTTGAATTCATAAATAGTGCGAATCTCTTCAAATTTCATCGAATATAATGACGGTTTTTGTTACGGTGTCGGTGATGAATTGTGTGGTGTGTTGATGCAGCTGTGCCGAACGGGATGGCCCCGCGAATCTCCCCCGGAGCTCTGGGGGCGATTTAACGGCATCTCTGTGTGTGTGGGTATCGTACATTGCTTGTTGTATACGTCCGCGAAGGTCTGCTATTAATTAATTTAAACATCGAAATACATCATCCATGGTATTTCAAACGACTAACAAGGCTCCTTACGATGCAGAGTCACAGTTCGATATATTTTCCTTGATTATTTTTCTGTTTCTAAACCTAAGTTCAGTTGATTTCAAGTTGTAATTTTATTATTTTAATGAACCACTCACTCAGTCCCAGCTCACTGACTAATTAGTCCTATCGATGCAGGTACTTGGTACTTGGTAGGATTCCTCCAAAAGACACCGTAAAGGTGTTTAAACTGGAGGTGTGTCGTCGTGTGCGGCCACCAACTTAAGCCTAAGCCTAAGGTGCTGGTTTAAGTGGTTTAAAGTTGGTTTTCAACTTGATGAGTCAATGACATTGAAAATTTGAATGACAGACTAAGAAGAATGATAACCGAATTCAAGCTGACTCTTTCTGTGTTGTTAAATTGAATTAGTGACGTACGTGGGCAAGTTGCGTTAGACCCAAAACTAAAATCTGAATTATATGCTGCTTTACTTAGTTTAGTTTAGTTCAAGACTCGAGTGCTTTCCGTAGCTTTTAACAACAGCTACAAACGAGCTAGGCCTGCTAGTGTGTGTGTTGTGTCAGTTGTGACAGACATTGGGCACTATAGATCTAGGTCTACCCTATATCTAGATTGTTGCGTATATAATGTAATTGCACCTCTGTCAAAATAGAGGTTCAGGGGTTTGCGTGAAACCCCCCCCCCCCTAACAATATTTTGTTTTGTTTTAATATTTAATAAATTTTGCTCAAGAGGGGGGGGGGGGGGGTGTTATTTTTTTTTTTTAAATATGGTGCTCTAGACCCCCCCCCCCCCCCCCCCATGTTGAGCAACAAATTTATTTAAAAAAATGATTGCTTAACAATGAACGAATGAATAACACTTGAAGGTTAATGTAACTTTGGTCTTTGCAGAAACAAACAAAGAGGAGAGGAAACTACAGCGATAGCCAAATCGAGCATCTGTGCAGGTTTATTCAGGGGAAATGTGCCATTCTATTCGGCAAGGCAGGAAACTGCAGCGAACGGGTAAGACTTCTGAAATTTACATGATAACAATTTACGTGCTAATAATGGTACTTACATTCCCTCCTAAATGACTTTATTTTGAGGTGAGACCCTCCCCTTCAGATTTGGGGCGTGAAGAGACCAATCACTGCAAAATATAGAAGGGGCATTTTGAAACGGAAACAAAATATAACTGATGCTTTTAATTGTATTTAATATTTGTAGTGTTTGTAGTATTACGGGATGATTCTTTTTCACATTTAGTTAATGTATTTTTGCAAGGATTAGAACTTTAATGACATAAAATGTGCATATGCATGAGTGCTATTCCATTCTTGTTCCCGAAACTATAATATTACCTCCAATCTTTATTTGTATGTAGGTGCAGGAGAGGAAGAAAAGGGCGTGGGAGGAGGCAGCCATCACCATGGCGGCGATAGGTTGCCCCAACCGCTCGGGCAAGGACCTGAGGTTGTTGTGGAACGACCTCAGGTCAAAGGCCAAAAAATATAGAGACAGCCGCAATAAGACAGGTGAGTCTTTTTGCTTTAAAAAAAAATTACGATGTGAAATAAAATCTGTGCCACTTTACAATTATTTTGTTGTTGTCTGTCTTTGAGTTGTGCATAGAAATTTATTACCAGCTCAAACAGAATTTTTTAAAGGCTAAGTAAATGTGTGCTTTTTATTAAGCAATCTTTTCATTGCTCAGGGTAAGGTGTCTATCTTGACGACAACACAACTCTGCAAATCTTTCATGTCACATACGTATCATACTAAAATTGTCATCATCACTGTGATGCCTACTGTAGTCTAATTAAAGGTCAGTGTAATTGTTTTGGTTTAAATTAAATACATATGTAAGAATGAATTGACAGTCATTGAATGATTCTCAATATTTTTCTTATTTAATTCTTTAAAAAAAAAGAACCATTTTATATAACTTTGAGAAGTTCTATAATGTGTTATCTAATTCTTCTTCTTTTCTTGTTTTGTCTTCTCAATCTCCAGGGGGAGGAGCGTTCGAGTACAATGCAAGGCATGAGATGGTGCTGAGCGCCATGACAACCCAAGTCAAGGAGGGGATCTTGCCTCAGTCCAGCGAGACTGGAGCTTCGACACTGCCGGTAAGTATTCATTATTACAGGAGAGTCATAAAAACCCTCACATGAATGTAGAAGGGTGTATTGGAATTTACAATTTATCAATGTAATTTTATTTTTTCTTTGAAAAGGGAATTCAATTAAATATTTCCTGTATTTGTTATATTGTTTATTTCAAAATTTTACTTAATGTATTATTGTCATATATATTTTTTTTAAATTAATATAAAAAGAGCAACTGTTCTGAATTTCTTGAGAATAAGCAAAACACCTAAACATGCAATTTCCATTTCAAATTTTTGACCAAAAAAAGGAATAGTATTTACAATTTAGTTTTGGCTTTGTTTTCATTTCTACTTCACAGTTGTCTCAAAATGCAGGAGCCGTGGAGCTTCTCCAAAGAATGGGGGAGGAGGCAGGAGCCGTGGAGGAGGAGGTGGAGGAGGAGAAGGTGGAGGGGGATGAGGTAGAGATGGTTGTGGAGAGGGAGCCCAGAAGGGGGAAGATGAAGACAAAATTTGGTGGGAAAAAAACAGTGAAAAAGTCTAAGGGGGTGGCGTATGAAGAGTACCAAGAGCGTCTCCTTCAAGTTGAGCAGGAGAAGCTTGAAGTGATGAAAAAAAATCATGATTTAATGAAAAGTAATCATGATTTGATGAAAAGTATGCTGACAGTGATGTCAGAATACTTTTCATCAAATCATGATTGTGGAAAATGATTTTTTTTTTTTCATGTTTAGAAAATTTAACGCTATTTGAGATTTGATTCCATTGACTTCAAACATATCAAGTTTCTCCTGCTCAATATTTGGTAAGACGCTTTTGGTATTCTTCAAACTTTGTACAATTTCACCTCCCCCTTTCCATTCTCTCTCTCCTAAACCATCTCCATCTCCTTCTCTTCTTACAAACATTATTTTAATTTTGTCAAATGCAGCATGAATCACAATTATGTCAGATTATTCCTGTCTGTTTAAAGTTGATAGTGACCTAGAATCCAAATGAAACAAAGAATATTGGTAATTTTTAAGACTTTATTGTCAGATTCTGTTGAGTGCATGATTCAATTCTTTTTCAAAGTTAACAATACATGTGAAGAGTACATTTGAATATGTGCACATCGTAATTCCACCTCTTGCAATAACCAAACTGAAAATGAATCAGTCTTTACTTGGCACAAAACATACCACTGTGCAGTACAAGTATCTGAAATATTAGAACCTAAGTAGAAACACTTCCACAAAGACAATTCCAAGTTCCGATATTTTTAAGAGGAACTTTTAGATGGTTTTATCTTTTGATTACTCTCAGATTTACACATGTTTATATTTTCAGCCTTTAAATGTATACTCCACCTTTAAGGGAAGATGGTAAATTGCACTGTTTTGCAAGTTCCATAGACCATTTAGGTACAAGTCAATCTTTAACCTGACAGAACCTTGTTTCTTAACCAACTAAAATTAGTTAAAGTTAGGAGGTCAGAAAACTATGATCACTGTATTTTGTTGTTATAAAATACAGCATTAAATCTATACATTCACATTGAAATATACTGTATAGTGCTTGCAAACAAGTTATGACATTTATGAAAAGTAATTATTGATGAGTTCTGCTCGAAGAGCAATGCCAGTCAGCTGGTTCTGGTCTGCGGGGTGGTGTGGCACTTCATCCGGTTCTACTTCAATGATTTGTTCCGGTTCTTTAAGATCTTTGGCGATGTTAAAGAGCACGGCACAGGCAATTATGATGTCGCATGCTCTTGGTGCAGACATCTGGATCCCTTGTCCCATCAGGCACCTGAATTTGTTTTTCAATTGCCCATTCAATTGTTCGATGGTCACTCGTGTTCTGCAGTGTGCCCTGTATACATAGTAGTCAGAAATATTATAATGAATAAATAATCCAACACTGTAGTAATCATTTTTTGCAAGCCATCGTACATGCTACATCTCTCGAGGATCTTTATTAACCCAACTTACCCTTTAAGAAAAAGCATTTGTAAATATCGATATAATATATGCTATTATCTTGCCAAGACCTTTTCTTCCTTTATTACATCATTAACAAAGACTCAAACTACAATTGTATTCATTTTGTACCAATATAGTTATATACTATTATAAGATCTAAATATTTATTTATCTTTTTTAAGTTATACATTATTTATATTCAAATGAACATAATTTATAAATGTAAATAAATTGTATGGTATTATGATCTATGTGCAAATTTTGAGATGTACTTTGTACAAATATAGTTGGTATTATGTTATTAAACTGATACATTCCATCACTTTTAATCATTGAAGGGCTCTCTGGTTATTTGTAAGTAACACTTTAAAGATTTGAGTGAACGTGATGGATTGAGTACTTGCCTGTTGTAATTTCTTTCAGCATTGCCTTGTGGGTCCCGTAGTGGGGTGATTAGCCAAGGCTGGAGGGGGTAGCCGGAATCTCCAACCAAGATGCCAGGTAGCTCTCCGTCTGCGAAACGCTCTCCAATGCGACTGTTCTGTGTATTGAATTATGAAGAAATGTATCATTATTATTATCTTTGCAAAATGTGATTAACAAAACAAAACAAATACAATTTGGGCTTCTCTCAGTCCATAGCAAACAAATTGAGAAAGATGGCAGAGATTACATTGTACTTTAATATATTTCTTTAATATCAATGTGACATTTATTTGTTTAAATTAAAAATTAAAATTATTAATATAGACTAAATGGATGATTGATGATGATAATGATGATGGTGATAATGATTTGAATGATGAGTAGGATGATAATCATGATATTGGCAGTGATGATAATAGTGATCAGAGATGCTGATAAAACCGTCACATACCCTCAATACTCGGCTGTCGTGAGTGCTCCCAGGCCATCTTGCACACACATTGGTTATCTTATACCTCGCATTGCAAATAAGCTGGACGTTTATGGAGTGCTTGCCCTTCCGATTGGTATAGATGTACTCGTCGTCGAGGGGAGCCCCATGCAGTTCAACGTGAGTCCCGTCGACGGCCCCGACAACGTTGGGCATGCCAGCGAGGTTGAAAAAGTCCACCTGCGCTGTTCTGACTTCTTCCATGGTTTCCGGGAACTTGATCACCTGTTGGTAAAGAGTAAATATGTGTTAAATTGTTGTCATATATGTCACACTTTTGGCAATGTTCAAATTCATAGACTGTAAATAGCGTTAATATTCAACAACAAAAAAAGTGAATGATTTTTCATCTAATTTGATATACCATGGATGTTTTATTGTATAGTACTATTTCTCATCATAGTCAATTCACTATAACGAATTGTTATGATAAGGGAATTTTTTCAGGGGGAGGTAATAAGTCAAGTGTTTCATGTTCAATTATTGATATAGTTCATGAATAAGACATTATATAAACAGCAGTGATTTGATGAAATTAGAAAAAAAACTCCCACTATGATGCCATCACATGTTTGAATTCCAAGATAACTTTTTAATTATGTATCCTTTATCATATTTTATCAGCTGTTTCATTTCTTTAATTTTGCTTTATCAATTTAAAAAAACCGTCTGGGTTTGTTCTTTTATAGAAGATGGATTTTTTAGGTAGTAAGGAGCATGAAAGTGTTTATATTCATCATTTGGTAAACGTCTCAAAACAACTGGTATAGACACGATCATATGAAAAAAAAATAAGCACGATCAAGAAAACAAATTGACAACACCATAGCTACAGCCGTCTTTCATTTTCACAACAAAATTTTGAGTGTCTAACTTCAGATAATTCTCGCTACACGTTTAATTCGATGCAGCGCGCAGGATCGTCGGAAGATGTAAAGAGAGCTAAGGCTAAGCCTCTAGTACCTGCGATCAGCAGAGGTGAACAATTTTACAAAAAACCGTTCGTGTATATTTCAAAAATTTTGCAGTACCGTGTTGACAAATTAGTATGCTATAGACCCTAGTGTTAAACCAACTCGAAGTTTGTGACTCGGTCACTCAAAACCTTCGGGTAAGTACAGAATCTTCGTGCCTTACATGAATTTCCACATGTGGGACTGGTAGCAAAAAAAAGTTTCGTTGCATTTGGGTGGAGACTACAGTGACTTTAACAACAATTGTATAAAATCTCTGTTACGTGAATTTGATTTCAGTAACCCTGATATATATCCGTAAGCCAATTAATTGATCTAGATTAGTCATCTAAATATTTTTTGGTATAAGGTTGAGAAAATTATGATTCTTCCAAGAGTTAATGGGGGAAATTGCGGTGCCATCGCAGCCGATACGCCAGTCGGCTATCGCTCCGCGGGTGCTGGGCTAGCTGCAGACGGTAGACGGGACTCCATAGCAACGACAGGGCTATTTTTTTTTGTAAATCGAGACTTGAAAGAACTTATTTAAAAAGTTCATTTATGGATAAAAGATCTCGAATTAAGACATATATCTACCGTAATGGGGTTTTGCCTCATGAACACTGTACTGGGTATATTTTTTAAGGAATGAATATTGGCAAAAATGTGTGATTTTCTTGCCAATTCAACCATGAAAAGTGAAATGATCACATTTAACATAATTAATACAGGATTTAAAGTCTAAGATTGGATCATATTCATGCCATAAAAACATTAACAAAATGAATAAATACCTCGTCCCGGAGCTCGCCGAGGGCTAGAGCGACTCTCCGTACCGTTCTTGATGTAGTGGAGATGTGGATGCCATGGATGCAGCTAGTACAATCCATCACAGAGCCAGTGGCGAAAAAACGAAGAGCGACGAAAACTTGCAAGCTTGGGGGTAACGCGTGGTTTCTCTGGGTTCTATGTTGGATCCTTCTGGATAGTCTGTTAATGAGGTGGAGGCATCCCTGCCTGCTAAACCTATACAACTTGAACATTTGTTCGTCGTCGTATAGGTCTAAGGGATGCCTCCGGTCCCGAAATACCCTCTCTCTTCTTAGAGCAGCGGCGTGCTGTATAGCATGTAGTATGGCTGCCATCTTGGAATGAAAGCTTACCGTAATTGATTGATGGTAGTTAACGCTACCTTCATAGCTGTAGTAAAGTTACCGCTGTTTCTGAAGTGCTTACCGCTAAAAAACTACGTTAACTCTTTATGCAACGGAAAGTTAACGCTAACTTTAAATTTAACGCTGCTTCTGGACTTACCGCTAAATTAGGGGCTTAACGCTACGTTAAAAGTTTTATGCAACGGGGCCCAGTATTTGCCATGCTACACGCCCTTTAAAGCAGATACAAGGGACTTATGAAAAGATAAACATAATGAGATTGACAGAATAGAGATACACACAAAAAGTATTTGCATCAAATATAATACAGTCAAACCTGTCTATTGAGGTAAACAAAGAATGTGGCCACAGGTGGCCTTTTTAGACGGGTTCTACAAAACACAATTCTTCCTCAAGTGAGACAAAATACATAACCAATATAGACAGACGGCCTTTATAGAGAGGTGGCCAATAACACAGGTTTGACTGTTATTACAAAAAGAAAATGACCAACAAAAAAGAACTAACAGTATAAAAGAAAAATTCAAAATTATCTACATCCCTTTTACACTAACTCAAGCAATTTACTATCTAACAAGTTGACATGATCATCAGAGAACTTAAACTGTTACTCAATTTGAATTAGACAAAAAAAAGTTAGAGCATCTTTGACAGTGTTAATTTTCCATATAATAAAAAGAATCCAATTTGTACTAAGGTACAAAATATAAGTAAATGTAAAGTGCCATCACAACCAGTGCCCTGTTGCATAAAACTCACCATTGATGGTAACTTTGCCATCAATGGCAACTACCATGGTAACAGGGCTCAACAGCCAATCAAAATCAAGGTTACCATGGTAATTACCATTGATGGCAAATTTCCATCAATGGTAAGTTTTGTGCAACAGGCCCCAGGAGGAATTTCAAAGGAATAACAAATGAATGCTTTTATTTTATCACAGCTAAAAAAAATATTTGGGGAGGTGGTGGTTTTTATTAGTTTGTTTTCAATTTGTTTTTGTTTTGAAGCAGTCTATTGGAGTTGGCTTTACATTACATTCATAATGTTACCTTTCCACTGTAGATTTCAAAGAAGCTGCAGTGTACGGCTAATTCCTTTGATTTGTGTTCTGGTCTGTTCAGTTGCCTGAATACATCAGCTGCAGCCAGGGCATAGATTCCCTTTGTTACATCTTGATTCTTTCCCGAGAAGTTTCCGCCCATCGTCTACTCAAAAATAGAGATTGACATCAGTAATAGAATCATAATTAACATAACAAAAATCATGATCACGACCACAACCACAATCTAATCACAATGATAATCATAATCATTACCATAGTGATATTGCTTATAATTATTTTGTTTGTTCTTATATACTATATGTATTTTGTCACAAGCTCTTTATATCAATTTTTTATATTACTGTAAACATTTGCATTTCAGCCCTTGGACTGCCAAGAATATATATTTGATGTCACTGAATGTTTGGATATTGAAATAAACCTTGAATTGAAATGAATTATAATTATAAACATGAACATGAACATGATCATGGCCTTAACCATGACCATGATCATAAGAATATTAAGTAGTACCGCAATCACACAGGATGAAGCCTGAAAATGTCTACGATAGCCTGAGAGGATAGATAGGACTGAAATAAGGCAATTGCCTTTTAATTCCCTATACAAACCAAACAGAAGTATTTGAATAATTCAATTAAATATATTTGTAATGTTTAAGGAGTCATTATACAGTGAAACCTGTCTATAAAGACCACCCAAGGGAGACAAGAAAAGCGGTCTTTATAGGCAAGTGGTCTTTATGTAATGGTTCCTGTAGGACATGTTTCAATGAGAAACCATTTCAAGGGAAACAAAAGATATAGTCTTTCTAGACAGGTGATCTTTCTATACAGGTGGTCGTTAAAGCAGGTTTATGTGTACTAGGCCCTGTATTTTCTGTCTTAAGTTTATATACAGGTTCTTTTAGTACGTTTCAATGAAAAACCATTTAAAGGGGGAAAAAAATAGTCTTTCTAGACAGGTGATCTTTCTATACAGGTGGTTGTTAAGGCAGGTTTGTGTGTACTAGGCCCTGTAACAAGAAAGAAGCCTTCTCTCTCTCTCTCTCACATGCGCAATCCATACATCCCACTGATGATTCATAAAACCAACAGCTAGCTGCAATACTCACATGTGTTTTCCCACTTCCTGTTTGTCCATATGCAAAACACGTGGCCATGCCTCTGTTGAATATGGTCTGCACTAGAGGCTTAGCTGTGAATCTGTACATGGAAATAATAAAAAATAATGATAATGAATTTATATAGCGCTTAATGTTAGACATCTCTAAGCGCTTTACAAAGTACGCAAGAAATAAATTTAACTTGAATAATAGTAGATCAAAAACAATAATACAATATAATAGAATGAAATACTTAATTAAGACAAAATAAGTAGGTTTTTAGACAATTTTTTTAACCGATTAGTGGACGAAGCGTTTACGAATATTGAGAGGAAGAGAGTTCCACAATGTTGGGGCGATGCAGTTGAATGCACTGTCCCCATAGAATTCTGTGTTTGACTGTGGCAGTTGTAGGAAGTTTAGGTTCTTGAAATGAAGCAAATAGCAAAGAGTGATGGAGAGAGACAGACAGACAAAAAATGATTGAGTGATAGATTAACAAAAATGAAGGGAAGATTGAGAAAAAGAGAGTGAGAGAGCAACCAAAACAAGAGAGACAACAAAGAGCAGAATATGTAGAATGAGAGAGGGCAGAAAAAGAGGAAGGTTATAAGATGGAAGGGATATGGAGAGCTGATTACACAGGGGAACGATCAAGTTATAGGGAGAAAAGGTATGTAAATAGAGAGACGAATAATATTAATTTATTTCTCTAATACATACTCTAGCTGATTGCCCATAAATATCAGGGGCCACTATATTTGTTACAATATCAAGAGCAAAAAAGCATGAAGCATAATTTGAATCTGACAGGAACACAAAGATAGTTGGTCTTTTGCGAAATTTGAATTTGGAAGTGAAAACAACTAGTTTTATATTGTTTGGTAAAAAAAAGAAGAGTAAAATGACTTAGGGATAATTCGACTTGTGCGACTTTGTGTTACGCAGAGATAACTCTATATAAAGCCATGAACTATGCAAGAGAGATGCGAGTTGTGAGTTGGGAGATGGGAGTTGGTCTAGCGCCACGATCAATTGGCCAACTCTCTGTCTACGCCTACAAACTGGCTCAGACGACCCCGGTTTCAAACTGAGTCACGTCTTTCGGATGGTGACGTTACAGATCGGTCCCCAGACGTAAATAATCATATCTGATTGATACATGTCTGTAAAAACCGAATTACACACACACAAGAGAGACTCACTTGTAGACCATTTCATTGGTAGCATCCTCATTGAAGGCATAGTCAAACCTGAAGAGTTGATTCTCAAGGTACTTGGTAAGATCCACCTTGAGTTTAGGTTCATGAACCAACACCTTGTCCTTGCTAGGCAACGTCAACACATCCAGGTCCTTCTTGTTTTGCTCTGTAGGATGATTCGATATTTGATATTTATTTATTTCGTCCATGATGTGGAAATATGCTTCCCACCAGCATTACATTAAAGATAAAGACCAGTTATGGTCATGCGATTGAATTGTGAAAGAAACGTTGTTGAATCGATTAGAAAAGGTTGATCATCTAGCATGCAAGTATTGGTGTGTACTGCAAGATTTTGGAATCATCAAAATGATAAAAAAATTGGCCCAGTCTTGGTAAAGTTACAAGCACTGTACACAGACAGATGTTTATGGGACTACACGAACATGTGGCGTAAAAACCCCTCCCGATTTTTACGATGTCACATGCCATATTTAGAATATTAAGGCATTTGAAGAGCCATGCTTTCAGGGAATATATTTTATCTGATATTCTTCCCACATTTGCATAATGACAATGATAACGCTCACAAATTATTTTTCACCTCTTCCCAGAACTCAACCTTCTCTTTAAAGAAAAGTAATTACCGGTACCTTTCTTGTTCAGGGGTCTTTTCCTCACGCAAACAACTATTTGATGGTCTTCCACCTGTCAGAAGAGAGAGACAAAAAATGGGGGGACAAATGAGGAAAAAAATGATAAAAAGAGAACAGGACAAAAGATAGTCAGAGAGGTATCATGAAAATGCAAACACAGTCAAAGATAACCAACTGAAAAAGTGTGCATGAAAATGTACCTTTTCTTTTCAATGGTATAACATATGAAAGTATACTTTATTATGCATGTATCAAGAAAATACAAATGTTCGCAAGTGCAATATAGATGTTCAAAACTATAAACAGTGATGCATTACAAAATTGACAATAATGAATATACAAGATAAGTCTCCTACTACATGTATATATATCTACATGATTACCGGTAAATGTTAACATTTAGAACTATGAGAAGAAAAACTAAATGACATGAATTAAAATTCCAAAGTTAAAGTATGCATATATCTTACAACACTTCCAATTGCATTCTTAATTTGATTAGGAAAGTATACCTTGTCACTTGCAGAAATAGGATTGTAGTCAAGTTGATCTGTGAATTCTCTTATCATCTTCAAGAACTCCCAATGGGGATGAGTACCATCGTCATCCTGTACACATATAGAACAAGAGGAGAAATGGCATTGGAAGAAATATTCACTGAGCATTAATATCATGGGTGGTATAAATCGAAAGTGGACTAAATTTAGTCCATGGTTTAATCCACAGACTAAGTATGGAATGCCAAGTGTCCATATGAATATGTTTTTGAATAATTTAATCTGTCACTAAATTGAAATAAAATGTAATAATATAATTAATAAACAACAATATAACTATGATATAAGTATGTTATCATGGTAATTTAGGGACATATCAAATTATTCGAAAATATATTCATATGGACACTTGGCATTCCATACTTTGTCCTTGGATTAAACCATGGACTAAAAGTTAGTCTGTTTTCGAGAATACCACTCCATCTGTTTTATTATGGAAACCAGAGACCTGTTAAAAGACCCTGTTGGAAGTGAAAAATGAAATAGATGAATTATATATCAAAGGAAAGCTTATAAGCTATAAATTACAATCTAATCTATTACATGCTATTTTATTGTCTGTCAGAAGAGTAACAGCACTCTGAAAACTCGAAATCTAAAGCTTTGACAAATCAAAAATCAGAAAGTGCCGACCTAAAAACTAGCTATCGATTTGATTACATCAACTTATGTGGAGGACACATATTCAAATAATGACTTTGCAATAATTAAGCATGGCCATCGCCTCAGCTATATAGAGGAGCCGATCGGGTCCACACGATATGTCGTCACCGTAACTGAGGCAAATTTGACCCCTGTTGACCCCTTATTTGGAGGGGTGTGGAAATGAGGTTTTAATTTTCCTTTGTGCAATACTGAAAGTGAGAATAATTGTTATTCCTATATATTTGTATTCTACCTTCTATCAGCTTTCCATTGATATAAGGTTTATTTTCATCAGATAGGGTCTTTAAAAATACCAGACAAAAGCAGGAGCAGGTGCATTAATAAACACTACATAAAATACGTCTTTGAAAATTGTTCATATTTCATTCTTATCAATGGCAATCTCAAGATCATCTCTCAATACTGATACAATAACCTTTTCATGCAATACCTGGGGTGTTTCACAAAGACTAAGATCGACTTAATTTGGACTTCAACTATGGCAGGCCATTCATGCCACTGTTTAAACTAACATACTGTATGTCATTCACGACATACATGTATCAATTACTATCAAGTGGCAAACCTTTGCTCCAAGCATTAGGTAGGATCCAAAAGAGAGAGGTAGGGAGGAAAATATCAAGATAAAGGGAACATAGAGACAGAGACAGAGAGAAAGAGTAGGCAATGGTAAGGGGGGGGGGGGGGAGACAAAGATATTGTAAGATTTATTTATTTAATTTATTCTCCGATTTCTTACCTTGGCTCTTTCTTTCATCTGAACAAGTTGCTTTGCTCTTCTTTCTTCTCTCATCTGTTTGATCCTGTCCACTTCCTTCACGACATTTGACCTCCGCCGAGCTGAAGGCAAAATAACAAAAATGGTCCATTAACAAAAAATCACTTTAAAAATGTTGGGGGCTACTAAGCTTGCTTGCATGAAAATAACACTCTTTAATTTGTTTTGCATTGAACTCTATGCGAAATTTGGGGGCTCTTTTAAGACTTTCGGGGCTCTTTTGGGCATTTAGGGGGCTACTTCGCCCCAAGCCCCCATGTATTTTTGTCCCTGATTACTAGAAACATATAAACCCTTGTTTACACATGTACTACAGTCAATGTGACTACAAGAAAATACAAGTCTAAATTCAAATAAATGTTTATTTTCAACGTACAAATTTACAATACCGATTAAAATTATCGTCGACAGAATTTTTGTTATAGCTTTTCACTAGAAAGAACAAAACTATCTGGAACAAGCAGTATTCATTCACATACCGGTACATGTACATTTACAAATAGAAATTTAAATACTTTACAGAGGGTCATCAACTCCCCTACATTCCAATATTTTTCCATTTCTGATTTCATTCATACATACATGCAGCTGATGAAGGTGCCTCTTTCTGAGCCTTGGCCAGTGGGCCAGCCGGGGCAACGTAAAGGTCTCCATTGTGGGCAGCTGGGTTGATGCTGGGACGTGCTTTCGCCGACGAAGCTAAACCCAAAAAAGAAGAAATAAAAAATTAAGTTTAGATGTCAAACTGACAAAGTATTAAAACTGACAGTGCAGAGTATAAAAACAGGTAAAGGTACTCCACACAACATCATACTGACAGAAATATATAGCAAAACACAATGTACTGTACCACATTAACATAGCTCTAAGACAATTTACATTTATTCTATGGAGGGGTGGTAGTGAGAGTTTTTATAAAAAGATAGGTTTTAGGAATCTGAGCGAAGCGAGTTGCTGAGTTCTTGCGCAAGTCATGTAAAAATGGCACCTAACCCCCCCCCCCCCCCCCCCCTAATTTTAAAATGGATTTACATTTACCTCAGGGACTACCCATTTTTGTAGAAAAAAAAATCATGATAACAAAATATATATATATATGTATATATACAAATATATACATTTTTAAACAATTTGGAAACAAAAATTAAAAATCTGGAAACTTCTAACTCAAAGCACACAAACACAAGATTTACATACGGGGTAAAACAATACCTACAGAGGATTTCTTTTTTAACCTACATCCAGAGGGACTAAAAAATTAAGACTTTGGAGTAAAAAAAAAACAACTACCTAGGTACTAGGTACATTGTAGGCCTACTTGAAATAACATACGTCTGCACTTACTAACTTTAATAGCAACAAGAACAAGAAACAAAGACATATAAAAAAATAAAAGGCACAGTTTAAGCACCATAATGTGTAGCATAATAATATGCACAGAACTATATTTACATCTATCTACAAAACTACAAATTTCAATGTTTTTAATGACATTTTGAATGAAAGGGAATTTCGGCAGAATATTTGCTGATTTATAATGATAAACAGTAAATGGACCTGCATACACGTATAACATTGAATAATGTACATATACTTCAAATCATTTTTTTTTTAGTATAAGAGAATATATGGAGGAGAGAATGCTGTAACGCCATCAGCTACAGTACATGTACATGTATAATGACAGATGAAAGTACATGTATATGTACATTGTATAAATCTACAGCAGATAAACATGTACACTATATGAAAGGGAGAATTCATGGATATATGTTTGAATTTGCAGTATAAAGAAAAAGGATTATCATTATATAATATGTTTAAACTGCAGAATAAATGCAACCAGATCAAAGCATACATACATGAATATATTTTATTGTAACTGCTCCTCCCCCTTTAACAAACCTGTATGAGGTATGAAAGGACAGGCACTCAAGCTAGATAATGTAAGTGACTAACGAGTCAAATAACCATGAACCAAATGGTATGCAAACAATAATGAAAGACTTCTGGAAGCCTGCATGAGTCATCTATGTGTACCTTACATTTTGGAAAACATGAAAACCCCTGCTAAAATAAGAATAAAAATAAATACAAAGAGCCCTACCCCACTTTTTTTAATATGATGCAAGATTTGGATATAATAGTACACCATCCTACTGTAGTTGAAAAGGAATATTTGAGTAGGATTGAAATATGGGACTACCTCAAGATGATCTTGGGATAGCTCTAATAGTACATGTAGTTAGCTCCTAGAAAAATTATCCTTCTGCGAAACCAATTTTAAAAGCTCATTGAATAATGCTAATCATGAAAGGGAACAGGATAGTGATTCGTTCGAAAGTAAAAATAAGTTACACACCATAGAAATCTCCTCTACGCAGACCAAGCACTACCAAAAGTTATCCTCATGCACCAAATAAACAATAATAGTTCAAAAATAATAAAATAACCACCACAAAAATATACTACAGGTTAAATGCCCACGATGTCTATGATTACCGAACAAGCAAAAAGGGGGTAAGCATAGAAGAAAAGCATAATGGCAATGTACATTTTAAAGATGTACATATACTTGTAGCTTAATACATGTATAAATGCGAAATAAATGGTATATCTATAGTTCTGATCGTAACATTGATTAAAATGTTGACAGCTCTAAGATACTTTGTAAATGAAAGAGGACACAACAATGATAGTTCATAAACTGCAGCACTGCACATGAACATCTATACACCTAGTATAAATTACCCTCATCATCTTATGTGGAGAATGCCAGAGACCAAAAAAAGTTATAAAAAAAAGTTTAAAGAACAAGAAAAGAGAAGAAAAAAAGCATTAATAAACTTTTCTTTAAATCACCAGTAGGCTAGCTTCCTCTAGTCTACTTTGATGTATAAATGTAATTATAAAAGATTTCTGTATTAAACAATATTTCCACCAGTCACCACTCACCCAGCTAAGTAGTCTACTCTAAACTGTCAAGATTTACATCTACATGTACATCTAGGTTAAGTGAAATTAATTGAATGTTTCTACATTCATTATATGTACAGGTAATGTATGCATAATGACTACGGTGCCAGGTTATTTGAGAAATGAATAGTTGCATTCATAGACACTTGAAACATGTACCGGTACATGATGTCTTGAGTAACATGTGCCATTTTTTTGTTTTACATGTTCACATGTTTCAAACACATTTAGACTAAAAAATTTCTGAATGAATATACACGATAGAGGAGAAACATTCAAATTCAATTTCACCTATCCTTTATGTAAAACACATTTGTACATACATGTACATGTGTGTAATCTTGTTTATGACCCAAGATTCACATTACTATTCCATGAGCCAAGCATTATATTACCAGTATTTTTAGTACAAGCCTATAAGTAAAGTTTATGTACATGTTATTATTATTATTATCACTGATTTGGTGTAACCTGTGCCTGGGAGGCGAAAAGCGAACTGAATCACTGTAACCCTCGGGTCTCTCCTCCCGGTTTAACTGATTGGGGGGTAAGTTTCTAATAATTGAAAGAATTTGCTCCAATTAAATGCCTGGAAATGTAGCGCACATGTACTTGTGAGATGTAGCGTGTAGAAATGGGTACATTACAGTGCTGCATGAATGTACACTGAATGTATTGCAGCTGAAATATACTGTATATAAAGCACGTAAAAGAGTTGTTGAAGTTATGGTATACTGTACAATACATTTATTATAAGAGATTACACTAATTAAGCTATTTATGATAAAAAATGTTGCCTTTTTGCTTTTGCAAAATAATAAAATACTTACCAGATCTGCGTATTGTCCTATAAATAGTACTCCCTTTAAAATGATTTGAAATGATAAAGGGAGATAGATGCCAAATTCGCATTTGATTCCAACTTTAAAATGAATAACTTTCTTATCATTATCCTACAAGATTTTTTCCTTACACTTTCTCTTGATATGTTTATCTAATTACTATGTTTTGCAACCAGCTTTTCAGTCTGGAAATCCCCTCTTCAATGTTTTCTAAAGTCAAAAGGGAAAATTAACATTCAGCCATTTTCCCAATTTGTTTGACTGTTTGGTTTCTTGTTCCCACCTCAAGCCTAGACTCTCTGGCAGCCTTTAATAGGCAGTTTCCTTTCCTCCAACACTGTTCATTTGGAGGGGAATGGGGATGGGAAAATGCATTTTGCAGCCTAGTAGAGCCTACATGTACATGTGAAGTAAATGATAACATATTTTGTTTAAAATAATCTTGACGTGGATGCATCAATGAACCACTAGTAACTAATTATAGTAGCTTTTCGTCACAGCAATGGCACACATACTGTACAAGATACAATGTAAAGACACACATTTACTCGTACTATGCACCTAAGAAACAAAACATGAAAGTCATGATGTACAATATGTAATGAAATGAGAAACAAACTTGGTCTAATGGCTGATTTCTAAAAACACAATATCAGGGATATTGCAGGCCTCTAACCGTGTTCAGGAACCTTTCTTTTGCCCTACATAAAGACAGGTACATGTAAATACTAGCATGGCCTGCAAGTCGTATGGCTCGTTGCCTGGCATTACCTCAGGAAATGTCATCAAGTTCAAGGTTGTCGAGATATTTGAATTATGCGGGACTGCAAATACATGTATGGGGTAACTTACAGTCAACTCTTGTCAAATAGCTACAGCCAGGTATTGTCGTACAGTTATGAAATGAAGGTGTGTGGGGGGGGGGGGGGACTTTAGAGATCAAGGTATTCAGGAGGATGGAGAAAGACAAGTAATACTGAAAAGAGAGAATGGAGAGAAGAGACTAGAAAAGGAGAGAAGAGACTAGAAAAGGAGAGAAGAGACTAGAAAAGGAGAGAAGAGACTAGAAAAGGAGAGAGAGACTAGAAAAGGAGAGAGGAGACTAGAAAAGGGCAGAAGAGACTAGAAAAGGGCAGAAGAGATTAGAAAAGGAGAGAAGAGACTAGAAAAGGAGAGAAGAGATTAGAAAAGGAGAGAAGAGATTAGAAAAGGAGAGAAGAGATTAGAAAAGGAGAGAAGAGACTAGAAAAGGAGAGAAGAGACTAGAAAAGGAGAGAAGAGACTAGAAAAGGGCAGAAGAAAAACACAGAAGAATTCCTTTTTTAAATAGAAACTGATCAACAGAGAAAGGGAGATCTGACAGGACAGAAACAGAAAAGAGACAAATGTGATGAGAACAACAAAGGTCAAGGTCTCCTACTGAAATAAACTAGAAAAGTAGATTACTGGGTGCTATGAAAAGATCACTCATTCTTTTAGTATCCATGTGTATGACCTTAATTGTTTTTTGAGTCACAAGTATTTCCAGGAACTCTGTAGCTGATACTATCATTTGGGATCATAATTTTAATCCTTATTATTTCTTCTTCTATTTTACTGAATCATTCTGAATAATACCATGTTTATTTTTTCCCCACAATTTATCTTGATGTTTATCATGAATGCTACTTGATACTTTGTAAAAGTTGATAGCACGGAATCTTTAAGCTACCACTTTATAGTTCACACTTGCTCTTGAAAATAAACCACCAATGTTTGGAATAAAAATGGAAGCTAATGAGACAAGAAAAGGAAATGAGTTGTCTGTAATCACAAAATCACACTGCAAATTTGGTGTAAAAACACGTTTGGAACAGGGCTGTTTAGTGGTGAATGGGTTAGTCCACAGCAAATCTAAATAATTTACTCAATCATAAAAATAATGTGAGACTTTCATGTTTTAAATTTGAGGGAACTTGTTGCACAGCACTGTAGCACACTCAAGGCAGAGCAACACATTTTAATAGTAAAGATCACCCACATCTGAAGTTTGAGAATGGTCAAGAAAAATAGGCCACTTGAGGGAGAATAAATGTGGCACTCATGGATTAAGTGGCCCATGTAAATTTGCCTAAAGACTTAATTAATAATGCTTTTTGGACGAGAGGTTTTGGTTGGTTTGATACTTGTTTTTTGGTTATTTTCAAGTTTCACATGAATTTCAGAACTTGAGTTTCAAACTTCTTCTTGAAAATAAATTTTCATTAAAAAAAATAGAGGTTAAATCATATATTCATATGTTGTGACATGCATTTATATAAAAGTCTACACCTACATACAATGCCCTTTAAACTCTGTTTAGGTACATGTATTGCCTTCTACAGGGGCAAATAAAGATCTATGCCAAAGATTGTTTTAGTCAGGGTGCATTTCTGGAGGTCAAGAAGTCAAGAAATACTCGCAGGCCACCAAATTTTCCAAAAATGTGGCCACTAAATAAATATTTTATTTTATTTTATTTTTATGTTATTTAAAAAAAATAAAAAAATTATAGTATAACCGAAAACCGTCCGGTTTTTACTGGCGGTTAAACGGAATTGGAGATATCCGTGATGTTACAACGACTGTACCTATCTAACAAATGTTTCTTTATAACATTCTTCTTCTGCAGTGATTCTTACCTCTGGTTTCCCTTGGAGTAGCTTTAGATGAAGGTTTATTGGGTTCTGGAGGAGCAACCTTAGCACTGCTGACTCTGCTCTTAGGTGCAGGGATCTGTGACTGGGCTGGTGCAGGGGCTACCGCTGGGGCTGGAGCAGGGGGCTCAGCTGGGGCTGCTAGATTAGGATTCAGGGCAAAGATGGCTGATATCTCAATCTGTGAGATGAGAGAGATGGGATAAGAGAGTAACAAATACACACATGAGATGATGATGTCAAAAGCAGTGGGAAAAAACAGGGGGGAATTGTAAACATGTGTATAAAAAAAATATTTAAAAAATAATAGATGGTCACGGTATTTTTTTAAATTTTAGTTTTTAATCAGAAATAGATCATTTTAGCATTATGTTTTGCATGTTTTAATTCATCGAAGAAGAAAAAAAAAAAAAAAAAAAAAAATAGGAGGCAGTCCCCAAACTTATACTCAATCATCACCATAATCATTATCCTCATAATAATAAATAATAAAACAAATTATTATTATTTTTATTTTTTTTGTATATTCTTTTATTAAAGGCAGGCTTTACTACTTCAACTAGAAGGGATTAGACCACCAATCGAGCCAGCGAGGTCACTGTGACAGGTGGCTATCTGATTAACTCAGCTCTCATTTAACATAAGAAAAAGAGGATCATGGGGGACCAACAGTCACCGATTGGGGAAGTTTTCTATATAGAGGGAGCAAGTAGCTACAAGTAGGGCAGTGTGCCTTTAATACATTGTTAACGACAGACTAAGTTCCTGCATGAGAAGAGTAATGTTTTGAAACAGTTATAAATCAAACTGAATTACCTCTTTTCCTTTGGTGTCCCCTCTTTCAAACCATTCCACTGTAACACTGTCTGTACCTGGGTTGATACCACTGATGCATGCTGAGTGTACTCTACCTGTAATATCAAAACAAAACAATAGACATCATCAAATCAATTAATGTGCAAACATAACGTGTCTCCTCTTATACATTAAACCTTTCACATATAAATGTATTTAAAGCATTACAAAACACAGGAGGTGAGATTGGTTAGCAAAAAAACTCTTCAGAAAGCCCAAGTAAATTGATATTGCCAATTGTCGAATGAAGTAATTACGGTATCAATGGGCTGGGCAACTGTACAGTCAAACCTGTCTAGCGACCACCCAAGGGAAACACAAAAAGTGGCCTTTGTAAACAGGTGGTCACTAAAGCAGGTTTGACTGTAGTTGTATAACTGTGCACATTTTAAAATGAAATCAGCCCTCGCTGGTTTGTATCCTACATTAATACATGTATATACCTGTTTTTTGTTGTACCATCAAATAATATTCACTACAAAAGCTAATTCCTATTAGCATGCATTCATATCAATCATAACACTTCATAATTTGTTAAACTGCATTTCAATTTTTAACTCTACAAATTTGTTTTAACTCAGTTTTAAATTCAATTGAACTTATTCATTGTAAAAAAATCTATAAGATCATGAAAATTGTTGATGTACATGTACATGTAGAATGGAGACCGAACATAATCAACAATTTCATGTTTTTTATACATTATATACAGTTACATGTAAGATGTACATGTAGGCCTACTGTATATAACAAGTAGAGTTAATCTAATCAAGAGACAGCAGACAATTTGTAATTCCTCTGATATCAATAACCAATGCATCGCAATCTAGCACTAATATCAAGACAAATCAATATCATTAAAATACAAATCCACACCCTCACAATCTCTGCTAGTGCTACCTGGATACTACACAGGAGCTCAAACAAAAGAACTGCTGCAACTGTGACAGCTCCCAGAACAGATGGGTGCGTTTAGCAAATTATTAGTAATTCTACTGATGCATGTAAACAACGACACCCACACTTGCTTTGTGTTAGTGCTCTAAAGACTGTAGGCATAATGATAATACACACAGATTGGTGAATGTAATAATCCATCAGCCTTTTACAGTTGGTCAACATACATGTGTGTAAAATGTATGTTAACCAAAATGTATGTACATGTAGCATTGAAGGCGTACAAATATCCTCATAAATATTCAGAGCAAATGGTTTAAATTTGTACTGTTGAGTGTACATGTACAATGTACATGTTCAATTCAATTGACGGTAGTGGGGAATTATAAATGTACTAAATTTCCAGTACCAGGTACCAAATACATGTACATTTACAACTCCAAAATGCCAGGCAAGCTATACATGTATGCTATTTCATTTCTGAATGATGAATCATAGAAAATACACTGAAAGGCGATTAATTAAATGTATGATACATGTACAGTGTATGTAGTACTATTTGATCAGTTTTCTTCAAATATTCTCTTTCTCATTGTTCATCATTTTTAATACATGTATAGGCCTACATTGCAATGGTAGAATAATCTGCTGAACACACAGGATTCAGAGTAGCCCAATCCTAGTATTCTACACAGGCTCCTCATGTGGTTCGCTTTTGAGCCAAAAAGTCAAAATACAGTTACATTATGTACATTTCAATGTTAAATAACAGGCAATTGTGCCGTGTTGTGCACCTGTACCCTTTAAAACTAGGGAGATGGAGCAAGATGCGTAATGAATTAGTAAGCAATCCACACCCAAACAAAGAGCTTTCCTGTCATGGCATTAGCCTAAACTCCAGGGACTTCATAAATTGTTATTTCCACAATACGGCCAGCACCCGCGAACGAGCCTTTATTAGGTTAAACATGTAGCTAACTAATAGCATTTGTACATGTACATGTACGTAGTATGTGAGAGTAAAAGGGTATTTAATGTTTGCATATCCTTGATTAATGGACAGAAATTTAAAAAAAATATACACATATTGAAGTCAACTCTAAGGCCAAATACAAAAAAAAACATGTTTAGCATCCTTTTTTTCTTCAAAATGGCTGCTCGGTACAATTTCCCTGACAGTCGGGATATTTTTCAAGATGGCTGCCGACATTTTTTAGCAGTGTTTTTCATGTGTTTTTTTTCTATTTAAAAAAAAAAAAAATCTGAAAAAATTTCAAAAAAAAAAAAAATAGGAGGCAGTCCCCAAAAAGGAAGCCAGCGGAGACGCTAAACATGTATATTTTTTTTAATGGCCTAATACTAATTTGTAAAGTGAAAGTCAATTTATGCATGTGTATTGTAGGTTCTCACAAGGCAGACCTTGATCTTGAATGAAGGCTAGACTCATGATATGAACCCCATGAAGCCTGTCTGGGATTTTAATCCTGACACAGATGGTCAAATTATCCATTCTGTCTTCTTCCCTCCGTCTCTCAGTCTACATGATTGATAGCACTGCTTAGATGATAAACCTACATGCAACTCATAATTGGTCACCAATATCACCACGACACCACGTGCATTAAAGATGAAGTTGAGTTCTGGTCATGCGATTGCATTGTGAAAGGAACGGTGTGGAATCGACAAGAAAAGGTTGATCATCTAGCGTATAAGTATTTGTGTGTATTGCAAGGTTCTGGAATCATCTAAATGATATTCGAAATTTGGCCAAGTCTTGGTAAAGTTACAAATACTGTACACAGAAAGATTTACATATATGGGACTACACGAACACGTGGTGAAAAAATCTGTCCCAATTTTTACGATGTTGACATATTTAGAATATGAAGGCATTTGAAGAGCCATGCTTTTCATGGAACATGTTTTATCTAATGTTCTTCCACACTTGCATAATATGATAATGCTCACAAATTATTTTTCACCTCTTCCCAGAACTTAACCTTCTCTTTAAGACTACACATGTACAATGTACATGTACATGTAGCATGCTGTAAATTATCTTGGAGAATGGACCAGGCATCTAGAGAAGCTCTGACTCATAAAAAAGAACACTTAATCTTTCATCACTTGATGTAAAAAAAACAATTTAAGTGGGTTATCTACAAAAACAATAAGTGGGTTATTTACGAATCATGTACTGTACAAAGCTACACGTGTATGTTGCCAGCAAACCAAAAATGACATTCAAGTCTCTTTAGGCCAAATTTAAAAAAACATGTTAAGTGTCCTGCCTTTTTTTTAAATAGGAAGGAGGAGGCCCCTTTTTTTTTTCTTTCTCAAAATGGCCTCTCGGTACATTTTCCCCCGACAGTCTGGCTATTTTCCAAGATGGCCACCAGCATTTTTTAAAATCATAAATAGATCATTTTAGCAGTATTTTTCAAGTTTTTTTCTTTAAAAAAAAAAGAAAATTAAAAAGAAAAGAAAAAAGAAGGCGGCCCCAAAAAGGAAGCGGGCGGGGACGCTTAACATGTTTATGTTTTTTTTACATGGCCCTATAGCATTGTCTTTCAGCGTAAATGTACATTCACCAGACATTGAGTCAATGCATACATGTACAAATGTACATGTACTAGGAGGGGTGGGAGGGGGCTCAGGCCACCTTTGCCCTAGGGACCAACTGCTATAATAACCCCCATTCCTGTTTTGTTTATTTTTTCTCTATGTACATGTACATGTAGTGAGCATTCGTAGATAATATTTTGTGTTGAAAATTAGAAAAGAGCCTAAAGAGTAAAGTGGAAGAAATGTAAATAAATGGTAACATATGCAAGTTGAAATACATGTAGATGTAGGAATCTACATGTATACCATGTGTCTATACATGGAGGCCTACAGCTACTTATATTTTCTTTTGATTAACCATGTCAAATCATGCTCAAAAGTGGATTGATCTACTACTAACATGTATACAACTGTACTGTAAACACTGTATATCTATGAACTTTTTTCCAGCTGACTGTAATACAAAAGTTACCAATATATATTATGAATACTAGGCTAATGAATACCGAAAGAAAACACCAGCACTCAATTTAAATTGTAAATTCAGAGGATTGGAGTTGCCCTGATAGAGACCACGTGAACGCACATGTACATGTACAGTACGTATTGAGTAGGTTACTTGCAAGGATCATGCACAGGAACAAGGAGACACCGTAGCTAGTCTGACTCATCTCACTAATAATAGAGAGTGAGTGAGTCTCAGTCCTCTGCCGTCTCCCTGCCTCCCTCCCTGCCTGCCTGCTTCACATAATATATTAGCAAGCATGTATTCACCAGACAGGGTGCATAGCATCAAGCCGTACAATACATAATGTACATGTACCAAATACATTGCGCATGACTTTGTAGATTGTACAGTAGTCCATTATTTGAAATTGAAAACAAAAATATGATATGTTGTCAAAACTCAAAAGATGATAAAAAGAATTTTGATCAGTTTTGTTTGTAAACATGTAAATCATGTACAGTGTACATGTACGTGTATGTTGCAGTTTTGATAAGCTTTTCAATCTCCATCCATCCATTCAGCCATTGAAATCTAGGAAATCTCTTTTATATGTACATGCAGGTGTCGTTGATGAATGAAGGTATATTTCTCAAGAATAACAAGCAAAATTTCTTCTTTTCTACATGTATCCAGGCTAGAGGATACTTAACAAATTACAAGTCCATGTAAAAACCAAATTCACCTTCACGCATTTCAAATTAAATACATGTATGTACAGTGAATACTTTACAAAAAATACATCCCATTTAATATACAGTACATGTTTGTTTAGATTTATAAAGTCCTTGAAACCTACATGTACATATAGATAAACATCGAAGAATATATACAAGTATGATGTATGTTGTAGAACATACATATAGATGCTAAATTTGTTCTAGAAATAAAATCTGAATCAGATCTCTTGATTTTCCATGTTCTTGTTTTGATATGAAATTCCTGTACTTTAATGGCCTTTAAGACACTGTTGTGAATCTGCATTTTTGTCGCATTAAAGTCTGCTTGTAACTTGCTACATGCAGTTGCTAAATGTATCATCATCAAAAATAAAATGAACATTAAACAAAAAATCTGATGCACTTGTACTGTACAAAAGAATTCATTAAATACAATGGTTCAACACATTAATCACTCTTATTTTTTATACTATTATTTGTGTGCATTCTTCTCTACCTAATAATGAAAGATGAACAGGTTCGCAGCATATGATTTTTTTTTTATTACTTACAATCACTGCAAAAGTGCAATGTACAATGTGTGTACAGTACATGTACATGGAAACTTCATTGGAATTATTTTCACAACTAGAGTCAGTAGAGAGATCTACTGTAATAATGTATTTTGTCAAATGCAAGGTGAAAGAGAATTTCTTTTTCTTTTTAATTAAAAATTTATTTCAAAGTTACTACCGGTAATCCTTTTTAATCCTTAACCCATTCGGGCTTGACGATCTTCGAACATATTTCTACTTCTACAGTATTATACTAAACAAATCTTCAATATTAACTTTGAATAACTCAATTAATCAGCCTCAATTTCTATTCAAAATATGAATATTCCTTACTAAACAATGATTACAAAAATAATAATAATGACAAATCTATTCTATTTGTACCATCAATTTGTTTGCAAGTATGGAGTATGTAATAAGTTATGATCTATTTTACTGTGTTTTATTTGTACTTGTCTATATCTAATTTTTTTTAAATGCTTTTTAAAACTGAGCTTGTAAACTTGCAATGATATTTAGCTTTCGGGTTACCATTTTGCAGTTGTTCTAATAATAAAACCATTCTACTACTACTACTACTACTACTATTTATCAAAAAACGAATTCATTTGTATTTGGTAATATCATTTTTGTTGGTGCTAAAAAAAATTAGAGTTTAAATTTGTTTGTAAGTGATTTTTCAACCTGAACTAAAATGAATTGTAAACAACTGTCATCTTGGTCTTCCCAAATAACATCCAAACCAAAATGAAATCTAAATCCATTGTAAAACATTAATAGAGGTGTCGTGGTCGAGTGGTTATGTCGTTGGACTGTCGATCAAAAGGTCCGCGGTTCAAGTCCCGCCGTAATGTCCTTTGCCAAGACATTGACCTTCATTTGCCACACTCAACCCAGGTGAGGTAAATTTAATAAATGTAGGGTGTCTGAACGATTTTTCAATTTTCAATTTGGGATCGTTTTTCACCATTATGGTTAGATAATTCAAAAACAAATGTAATAAGAGTAATACATTTCAAATTTTAAAACTCACCAATGTTTCTATCAAAAGATACAGCCCCTCTAAGTTATGTTATGTTGTGTTGCGCAATTTAGCAGAACAGCTGCATTGCGCAATATGCAAACCTATGCATACGCAGGCTAGCGTACGCATGTTCCTTAGGCTTAGCTGCATGCGCTACTTGAGCGCGATCGGCAAGCTCTACCTCCATTGTCTACAACGTGCATCCACTTCCGGGTCTGTTCGCCTAACACATACGCAGACCGAATGCATATATACAGGTGTATGCATGTGCAGATTTTACGCGCCGTCGTGATGAGTTTGGGCTGAGCTGTGCTCACGCCTTCTTACTTAGCTGATCCAAAAAAAACAAGCACATAGCTTGATTCATTACGATTGGGACTATTATCGATCGATCCGTCGGTTTTCAAAACTGGCAAATTTCGAAGCTAGGATGCAAACAACATTTCAATCACTGTTTTGACCAAGATATTTTTAGAATTCCGAGTGGACGCCCCTTTGGAAATATGGAGATTAATCTGCTCTTTCATACGACACTTCATTTATTGAGTATCACCTTCAGGATCAAAACAGATAAAGGTTTGAATCTCAACTTTTAAAAAAAAATGTTGCCTAATTTTGCACAGTCGCGCACTGCGCATTAGGGCTGTGCACAACAGTGTAATGAGGTTCCCGAGTACACTCCCAGGTTTACAAGCGAATACTCGAATATTCGGACGCCATGTTTTTTAATATTTTTTTTTTTGTTGTTGAATTTTGTTGATTTTTTGATTTTTGATTTTTTTTTTGCCACCACCATAAAAATAAAATCAAAAAGAGATGAAAAACAGAAACCGCAATCAATTTGAACTGAATAGAAGAAATAGGTATTTTGTGTAACCTTATAGGCTTATTAGTGTATTGATTATTTGAAGTTTTGATCGTATAGACCGAGACCTATACCTTATTTAGGCCCCTTTTAATTTAAAAAATAAAAATAAAAACAAAAACAAACAAATAATTGAAACAATTTATCAATAATTATTTGACCAATCGGAAAACTTTAGGGAAGTGGAGAGGAGAGAGAGAGAGAAGGATACAATCTGCTGGCCAGGGTGACAAAAGCAATTAAAACTTGCTATTACTCGAAAGCATGTCACCCCCCAATGATTATAGAAGTTAAAAGTCATGCACTATATAAATAATTTCATGAACTAACTCATATAAACTAATAAAGCCCACAAGTGTTTTGCTTATGCAGTTGTTTTTCTCCTAATAAATAAATAAACCCTCTAAACATACAGGTACACGACGCCCCCTTGTCTATGCCAGAGTGACCTAGGTTGAGTTTATCAACCGAGAAGCATACGGCGTAACGTAACTCGCTGGGCTGGTAAGAAGGCATCATAGAAAGGACAGGGCCAGCGTGATTTGGAACTGTGTGCGGATCGTGGTTTAATTTAAAATAATTTTTTTTTTTTTTTTTAAGACTATGAGATTGGAAAAAGTAAGGATTTTTTTTTTTTTTTTTACCAAGACATTAAAAGAAAGAGATGCGATGAAATTGGCAACAATAGTCACATTTGACTAATAGCCATTATAATACCAAACGAACAACAACAACAACAGCAGTATCCAAGTTCTGTCGCCGAAAACGCATGCAATTTTACTTCGAGTTGCAGTTGAAGGCGCCAATTTAATAATAATAATAACAGTAAACAATGCTGTTTTAAAAACCAAAGATGGCAGAATAATCCATTTTCCTACAAGTCCAAACAGATATCCAGACATCTGGTCCCAGTTTCTGAGTGGTGAGTTTGACAGTGCTTGAGTTGGGAAACATTTTTACTGACGGCACCATGCCAGCGGCCGCTGCTCACCCAGGCACGGGTAAGCGTCGGCCTGGACAGATCTTTTTTTTTTTTTTTTTTTTTTTTTTTCCGGCCGAATATTCGGGTACGAAAAATCGTACCCGAGTAGTTGTCAACCGTGCGGGTACTCGAGCATTCTATTACACGTCGCAGCCCTACTGCGCATAGACTGCATAGGGATGCATATGCCAGAAAGTAAACAACACCCTCACCTTCCTCAGACGAAATCTCCGGATCAACTAACCAAAACTGAAGAGTACTGCCTACAAAGCTCTAGTAAGACCACTCATTGAGTACAGTTCTAAAGTTTGGGATCCCTCCTCTGCAAACCACATCCATCAAATAGAAGTGGTACAAAGACGGGCCGCTAGATTCACCCTCAATCGGTACCACAACACCTCTAGCGTGACTTCCATGCTCCAACAACTTGACTGGACCACACTCGAGCAACGCAGAAAATTACAGATTGGTGATGATGTACAAGCTCCACAACAACCTGGTAGCACTCGACACAGCATCCTACATCAACCCTGTCACAAGACCCTCCAGGACTGCCCATGCGCATAGCTACCAAGTCCTCCGTTCAAGAACTGAGCACCATCAGCAGTCCTTCTTTCCCAGGGGCGGTATTCTGAACATTGTTGTAAGTTTTGTGTTATCTTTTGTTGTATCTTCCAGAGATAACACAGCGCTAATATTGTTGTAAGTTGGTATTCTGAACATTGTTTTATCCCTGTGTTATCTCTTGAAGGACCGCCTCTATCTTATCTTTGACCATTGATGACACGCCCATTTTTATGGACCCTACCAATCAAAATCTATTTTATATAAGCATGATAAGTAGGTCAACCAATAGGAATACTTTATGCCATATCTGAAGGTGCGCCTAGCGCATACTAATCTTGGGCGTAATTAGTTATTTGAGCACTTATTACGCGCGTCATCATTATGCGCTGTTGAATGTGGATCATGAAGGCAAATCACACTTTCACTATATTGGTTAAGATGAGAGCATTAAGATCGTCATATCCTAGCATGTAATATCTTAGAAAGTTCTCATCTGTGATGTTTCCGGTCAACACACAATCTTCTTCTAACTCGTCTATTGGCATGAAGTTGGTTCTGGTCAAGAAATATTGCCCCAATTATATCACCACGAAAGATACAACAACCACCTACCTGTTGTAAATATTGTTGTAAATACCATGCAAGATAAGATAAGATAAAAGATACAACAACTTTCAGAATACCAATTATCTCGACATATTATCTCCCGTGCGCATATGCAAATGAGGATTAAATGCCACTTTATTAATAATAAGCACAATTACAAGCGCACCAAAGTATGAGCGCAGGCGCGGCCAATAAGATGAGAGAAAAGATACAACAAAAGATAACACAAAAGTTACAACAATGTTCAGAATACCAACTTTGTCTTATCTTCAAAGATACAACAATATTAGAGATAACACAGGGTTCAGAATACCGCCCCTGGACTGTGAGGAGTTGGAACAACCTGCCATCAGAAACAGTATGTGCCTCATCCGTCAATGCCTTCCGTCAATGCCTGACGGGAGGCAGCAACTAAGTCCAGGAACTTTTTCCTTGCACCATGTAAATAGCATTGCACCATGCACCTTGCTCTCGTAAGCACACACACACTCATCAGTCTGCAAGAATCTTCAACTGTGAAGGAGGTAGACTTAACCCAAAGAAGAAGATGCGTGCAATCTCTATGGGAAGGATTTTAGGACACAACAACGGGTGCGCGATCGATCAGACACCCTACTAAATGGGTACCTGGCAGGAATTAATTCCTTGAAAATGAAGGCTTGAATTGAAATTGTAGAGTGCCGTAATTGTAGCACAGCTAAAGTAAAGCCTTCAAATGGCGAAGAGAAAGTACGCATGCACGGTAGCAAAGCAGCAGATACTGCGCATATAATAGTGCCCATGCATACTACTATCTCTTCGCCATATTGAATGGACGATATACAACTCGGGATTAATTGGGTTAGGACGAGGAATTAAGGAATCACCCTTTTTCCCCGTCAAAGCAAAGACTTCTTCAAAATCAAATTATAATTTCAAGTGGTTGAACGGATGCCCAGCCCAGAGGAGTCAAGAAACATTTGAAGTCAAAAATGTAATTAGAGTCTACTACTTCTTTAGTACAATTTGAAAAAAATGTGCCCCAACCCGCTGTTTGAATCGTTTTCCTATGCAGGCTCTAGAGCTCCGACGCAGTTAATGCACCCGCACTATGCCGTAGACTCGCTGCGTCCCGGCCTCGCAACGGAAAGCGGCAAGATGTGAACACGCACCGGTATGAGTCAGGGGCTGGGCTGGGTTGCGTACCTGTCTAACGTAATGTAACTCTCTCACACTCAGCACTGCACTGCACTCCCAGCAATCTCACTGACTTAGGTAACCATGCAAAAAATACGATTGTTTACCATCACTCCTCTGAATATCGATGTTCATTCCAACTCCCAAAGAATTTCCTTCACTCATGGTGATTATATTTACTCAAACTGTAGTAAGATGAAATATATCAAGAGAATTTTCGCAGAAAAAGAGAAAGAAGTCGTGGTCGGTGAAAGGTCGGTCGGCACTCTCGATAGCGATTCAAATGAAAATGAAAAGCGCATGCGCAAATTAAATTCTCCATATCAGTCGAAACTGAAGCCGACGACTGTTTTTCATCCCCAATTTGGCAATTGTCATTTTGCAACGATCAGAATCAAAAGTCAAAACCTCTAGTGTTAAAATTGTAATAATGACATATTCATACCGAAGTGTTATATACCATAACGGTGTAAAATGAGCCCAAATACGTACTTTTTAGGGGCGTCGCCGCAAGATTATACAGGGGGTAATCAACAACATGCAGCTATATAATTGTTTTCTTTTCTTTTCATTTTTAGTTTTAGTTTTAGTTATCATATTATTTTACTGCGGCCTATTTTCAGAAATATTAGTTAATCTAGGCCTATCATAGGCCCTGCAATATTCATACATTTGTTAACTATTTCGTAGCATGGCTTTGATTGCAAAGATTCCAATAAACGGTTAATTTTTGCTTACCCTGCTAAAGTCATCGACAATGGTTTTCCATAATTTACGCCCCATAATTATGAGGAAGAAACAAAAATATGCGAGGAAACATGTTTCAATACAGAATCTCTTTTATCGTTTAAGTTTTTTTGCGTTCCAAAATAAGTTATAATACTCTCCAGAATGATAATTATGGTCAGATATAAATTAGAATTTCTATTTTCAGTAAGTGCAAGATTTCAATGTTGATTGTTCGCGCATTGTAAACTTCTTGCAAGGCTGTTGCCCCTAAAGTGGAAATATTTGTTCTTATCTCTTTTCATGAAATGATTGTGATTTTGTGACAGTGGTGTATTATGTTATCTTCTCAGAACTATATTAATCAATATCAAAAGTCAAAGAGATTGATCGATAAAGTTCTGAGAAGATATGAATCTATCAATAATAAACCTTTATTTTCAGAATCATTAATGAAAAGTGGTAATAAAAATGATTTATGGGCAACGTAATGTTTATTTTCCGCACACATGAAAAGGGTTAGATCACACAAATCTAGTTAAAAACATAAACAGCTTGCTTTTACTAGTAATAAATAATACATAATTCATGTTCTCTAAGTTTGCACAAGGTTGTGCTGAAATACATAATAAGGCCAGTGGCGGATCCAGGGGAGGGTGGGGGGGGGCAGAGGGGGCACGTACCCCCCCCCCCCCGGCCAAAAAAATACGATAAATCAGCCCTAAATTCACGCAAAATGTACTGAAAAACAGGGGCGTGCCCCCCCCCCCCCCGACCCTAAAAAAATTATTAAAATTCATTGTTATTAAAAAAAAAAAATGCCAATGGCTGACCTAAAAAGGTGACCTTACCCCCCCCCCCCCCCCCCCCCCCCCAACGGAGCAAAATGTCAACAATTTCGTGACCACAAACAAAAAAGTGTCCTCACCGCCCCCTGGCTATACGCGCCTGCTTATATGTCATGGTTTAACAACTCATTTTTACGTATACTGAACCATACTGTTGGTATTGCTTTTTTCAGTCTCGTATAGTAAAACAAAAGCACTGTACATTTAGTTCTTTTGACATTAATCTTTGACATAATGTTTTTCATTGAATGGAGGCCATTTCTTCGACTATAGATCTCGAAGAGAATTGTGTCAATGAGGGAGCATTTCAATTTACAATTCAATTCAATAAAGGTTTTATTTAAACATGTCTCGCAAACGCAGCGAGTGGCTGAATTGCACATTCATTAAATGGCGGTAAATGTAACAAAATGCGTACACGTATACGCATGAAATATAACTATAATTTATTCTTGAGTATAAAACAGCTTAACATAGATTACATCGAATGATATATATAATATACTAAAAATTACAGCGAACAAAAATAATAACATTATTAACATATCATTTTCATTTTTATGAACACATTGATGATTTGATTTCTTCAAAGATTTGTCTTCTTTCATTATAATGCTTTAACGCTTAAGCTTTTTTATTTTTATTTTTTCATTCTCGTAAAGAAAAAAACTAACATGATATTGTATTATTTTGTTGTTGTATATATGTAAATACAAAACAAACAAGTTTTACATTCATATGTAAAAACAAATTAACAGACAAAATCTTGCCAAAGAATGGAACTAGGCTCGACTAGCACTTGTGCTAACTTCTAGTTCCCATTAACAACTTCACCTAATCATAGTAATATACATATTTACGTATATATCTTTTGTACATTTAATAGTATGCAGATGTATGTCTAAAAAATATCGTTTTAAAACCATTACTGCTCAATCGACATTACTCTCATGTTATGTATACATGTATCAGTATTATTTTTTTGCATTGTATGATTGTTCATATGTACTGTCATTATTGTGATGTGTTGTTGTCAATAAATTCAAATTCAATAAATTCAAATTCAAATTTAAATTTCACAATAATAGTCCAGCTTGGTTGCATAAATGAACTACAGCATCCCAAACTTTAACGCCCCTCTGCACTATACTGTATATAAAGAACTGGACAAAATGCGTATTATACTTTGAGGGCTTTTAAAACTATCGTATTACATTTTAACTAAATAATGACTGACACCATTTGAAAGGTGAGATCCTACTTTGACATGGAGGGATTAGACCTCCCTGCAAGGTCACTGACATGTGGTTATCTCATCAAATCAGCTCTCAATTAACAAAAGAAAAAGGGCATCTCAATGGGGATCAACGGGTGCCACTTAGGCATTGTTGGCTGTATGAGGGCGCAAGTACATTTTTGTACTGTAGTGCAGTAAATCCTATCATGAAGTGAAAATTTCGTTTTGACCTTTTAGTATAAAAATATTTAATAAATATAAAGTATTTGAGTATAAAACAATGTAAATAAAAAAGGGGGTTTAACTATTCAACAATCAAGACATGGCACACAAAAAAAAGATACAATAAGCCTGCCCAACTGTACTGTAGTGCAGTAAATCCTATCATGAAGTGAAAATTTCGTTTTGACCTTTTAGTATAAAAATATTTAATAAATATAAAGTATTTGAGTATAAAACAATGTAAATAAAAAAGGGGGTTTAACTATTCAACAATCAAGACATGGCACACAAAAAAAGATACAATAAGCCTGCCCAACTCACCCGATGAGTATAACGATCAAGCCGGAAAATATTCAATTTTTGAGCAGTGTAATATTGCATAATTAGAGAATTAACTTCATACCCCTTTCTTTCTGACATTCCTTTATTTTTCTTGGCTATATCTTTTTTCATTTTCCTTTCTTGGACCTACAACCGTCAGTACCGTGATTTTAAATTGTTTAAATAGGAAAGTATGGTATAGAACAGGATATGGATCAATAATGCTAGTTTGTTAAGTGGGTCTAAACAATGCGATAGAATTAATTTATTCATTAAAAACTGTATATTTAAATACCTTCCTTCCTCGCCGAATTGCGAAAGTTTACAATTACAATGTCATTTCAAGATGTACATTAAAAACATTTACATTATTAGAGTATCATAAATAGAATAAAAGCAACCGCATAGAATGATCAAGAAATATGCATTAAAATGAATTAAATAGGTATAAGATAGGTGCCAGGTAAAAATGTCAGAGGTAAAAATGTCAGGGGTAAAAATGCCAGAGGTAAAAATGTCAGAGGTAAAAATGTCAGAGGTAAAAATGTCAGAGGTAAAAATGTCAGAGGAAAAAATGTCAGAGGTAAAAATGTCAGAGGTAAAAATGTCAGAGGTAAAAATGTCAGAGGTAAACATGTCAGAGGAAAAAATGTCAGAGGAAAAAATGTCAGAGGTAAAAATGTCAGAGGTAAAAATGTCAGAGGTAAAAATGTCAGAGGTAAAAAATTTAGAGGAAAAAATGTCAAAGGAAAAAATGTCAGAGGTAAAAATGTCAGAGGTACAAGCAAAAAAAATGAGTGCCGTCATAATATCTCAGAAATTTTATCACACAGAATGTCGAGACGTACAGCTACTGTATGACGATACAGGGAAAAGGAAATATTCAACAATGATGAAGGAGAGAGGGAGAGCGAGAAGACAAACATAAATTCTTTCACCTCTCTCTCTCTCTCTCTCTCTCTCTCTCTCTCTCTCTCTCTCTCAGTTCCCCTATACGATCTCTTTTTTTCCTTATTTCAGTTTCAGTTTCAGTTTCAGTTTTTAATTTTCATTTCCAACAAAACAGTAATTTTGACAAGAAATCAGATATACAATTCAACTTTCAATAATATAATATATTTTTAATGGTTTAAAGTTGTGAAATAGAAAGTATACATGAATATCCAGTATAATGGGTTTTTTTTGTTAATATTTCATAATTCTCTCTCTTCTTCTCCTCCTCATTATCTTCTTTTTCCTTTATAAGTCCAATGATTTGTCTTTTTTCCCTTCCTCTTCTACTAATTTCTCCTTCTTATTATTATTCTTCTTCTACTTGATCATCTCCTTCTTCTCTTCTCTTTCTTCTTCTCCTTCTTCTCCTTCATGGCTTCATTTTCTTTTTCCTTTGAGGCTACTTCTCTTCTTTGTTTTCTTTTCTTGTTCTTGTCTTCTTCTTCTTCTTCTTCTTGTTCTCTTCTTCTTCTTCTTCTTCAATCTTCTCCTTCTTCTCCTTTTTCATTTTATTTTTCTTTTTCGGCTACTTCTGTTCTTCTTTTTTTCTTCTTTTTTTCTTCTTGTTCTCGTCTTCTTATTCTTATTCTTCTTCATCTCTTCTTTTTCTTTTTCTTCTCCAATTCTTCTTTTTCTCTTAATCTTCTTTTTCGTCTCCGATCTTCTTCTTCTGTTTCATTTTTTCTTCCGATTGTTCTTTAAAAAATATTTTCTCAAATATTGTTTAGGCCTATAGGCTATATTTCTTCCTTTTCTTCTTCTTCGTTTCTTCTTATTATTATTTGTCTCCTTCTTCTTCTTTTTCTCCCTTCTGATAACCGCTAACAGTTATTACTTCGGCAACACATCGCACTTAAATTGTACTGATCCCTATCAATTTTTCTTTATATTTTCAGAAACTGGGGCTCGTTCCTAGAAACCAACGACAAGACAGTCATAACTTTATCTGCCAACTACGGAGATGTCTCTGATCTTCCTAAACCGTTTCACGAAGAGCTTACTAGCTAGTATCTCGTGAGATCGATACTATCGGCGAGAAGAGGAGCCAAAACTTAGCCTTAGTCGCAATACCACCGGATTATTACAAAATTAATATTAGGGAAAATGCAATTATTTAAATGAATTAGTAATGAAAAAGATTGAAAATGATACCAAGAAATAAGAGATGCAATATACTTCCAAATTTGTGTAGATTGTACAATATAAGTACTTGTAACATATAATTGTGAGTATTTCATTACATGACCGATGAATCAGTTTGTTTCTTGAGATGGGTACCCCCCGGATATTTTAGTTTGATAGTTTATAAAAATACACCAATATATTATTCTTAGAAAAATACGATGTAATGAAGTTTGTGTCCAATGTTTTAGGTATCAGTTGAATAATCAAATGACAAAACTTCAACATTCCAAAGGTTAAAACACATCTTTTAAACTGTGCATTTTACACGTTTGAAGATAGAATTTATCTCGAAAGCAATATGGGTCTGAAAACTAAAGAATACACTTCAAACTATGGCTTGCCTGCTGTGGCAAAATAGCTATCCCTTCGACGATTTTCCAATGTAGAAAATAACAGGCGCGTAGCCAGGGGGGGGCGGTGGGGGCGGTCGCCCCCCCCAAAAACGCCGGCCAAAAAAAAAAAGAGAGAGAAAGAGAAGAAAAAAAAGAAAGAGGACGTAGGAAGGAAGAGGGAAAAAGAGTCGAGAACGGTACAACGAATCGTCAAAGCTTCCGCGCTTCGCACAGGAAGGGGGAGACTGAGTTCAAATTAAGGATTAAGAGTCGGGAAAGGTACAACGAATCGCTTTCTTTCTCTAATAATTTAATGAAACGTCAAAGCTTCACGCGAGAGGGGGGGGGGGGAACAGAATCCAGACAGGGATTGAGAGTCGGGTAAGGTACAACGAATCGCTTCTTTCTCTAATTATTTAATGAAACGTCAAAGCTTCGCGTGAGAGGGGGGAGGGACTGAATTCAGACGAGGATTATGAGTCGAGAAAGGTAGAACGAATCGTCTTCTTTCAAAACTTCCGCGCTTCGCGCGGGAGGGGGACTGAATACAGATAAGGATTAAGAGTCGGGAAAGGTACAACGAATCGTCTCCTTTCTCTAGTAATATAATGAAACGTCAAAGCTTCGCGCAAGAGGGAGGAGGGACTGAATTCAGACAAGGATTACGAGTCGAGAAAGGTACAACGAATCGTCTTCTTTCAAAGCTTCCGCGCTTCGCGCGGGAGGGGGGAAACTCCCCCCTCCCTGCACCCACCCCCCTAGGGAGCGCGCTGCGCGCGCCCTTAAAGTGATTCGCACGCTTCGCGTGCTCACTACCGCCCCCCCTAAAATGAAATCCTGGCTACGCGCTTGGAAAATAAAGGTGTATAATCAGTTTATTTAAGTGGAAAAATCCTTAAATACAAACATGGCATATTTTCATGAGATTATCAAATACAAAAAACGATAACTCACTGTTTAAGTGAATTTGAAAAATCATAGTTGTAGGATTTATTGTCCTTTTTTGCCAGCCATAGTCTACCCAATAAATGACATGTGATGGCGCTGCCCATCGACTAAATAGTTATGACAGAGATACGACGGTGTCAGAGGCGTCATAACTCCTTAGTCAGGATGTTGTCGTTGATCTTGGCAAAGAGGGCTTGGTGAAACACGTAGCGGACAAGTTGCTCACTAACGCTGATTTAGTCAAGAAGTTAGACTTATGACGGTTTGTAGGAACGGGCCCCAGGTTTCGATTTAAATAAAGAAAAACAACAATATACAAACCAGTCAGTTTTGGCTCTAACGTGCGTTACTGTAGGCCTACTTCAGAAGTTGGATATAAACTCAATAAATAAATCAGATCTAGATTCTAGACCTATCTCCGTAATCTGCATCTTTGTATGTTATTGGTTGTGGCAAAAAACCTGGATCTGTAGTTGTTTCACTCGGTCGGACTTGACTCGGCCTCGGCGTTCACGGCTTGGGTTCATCGCCTGAGCATCGGGCCAGCCTAGGCTTAGCCAGGCGCATGTCATCTACGCCGCGCCACAGCAACATCAACTCAGCTCTGCCCTGCAAGAAGGCAAAACTGCCACAACTGCTAGAAGCAGAGAAGATTCGCCAGGCTGCAGTAAGTAAGTAGACTATAGCAGTAGACAGGGCGCTAGTTCAGAAGTGTACCCCCCCCCCCCCCCACTCCCCCACTGAGCGAATTATCGGCCGCAGCGATTTTCAAATTTTGGGGAGCAAAAAAAAAAAAAAATTGGTGCTCACAAGTCTCACAAGTCTTCGTTTTTAGGAAAAGTACTCCAAAAAAGACCAGAAAATTGACATGAAAGTGAAACAGGTAAGAAACATAACGACTTTTAAATTGTGACCAACTTGAACAGTTAAAGAAGATTTTGTGATGAAGAAGGGCGTGCCGTTAGCGCGCGAGCGACTCGAAAACTACTTTCCAAATGAGTCGCATTTAAATATTTTTATATTTAAACTGCTTTCCGTCCCGGAAATTGGTTTAAAACATAAAAGACTAATAGATCTAGTCTAGATCTAGGCTAGTAGACTACTAATATATAGAAATGTAGAAGTAGAACACGGCCACAATTTTTTTTTCGGAAATTAGTCTGTTGTATAAAAGTTTGAGGTTTTTTAGTGCTAACACCCTTCTGCTTAAAGTTTCATTTTTGACCTGAAATTCGAGCTAACGCCCTACTGTCAGGTGACGATGTAGTCCATTTTAGGTATATTTTACAAGGGTATCTCCACGCCGGAGTTACGGGTCAAAGTCTGGATACACTTCTGAACTAGCGCCGTAGAGAGAAATGATTCCGGGCTAACAAACATACAATGTATATTTCATAAATTGTTCTGTTTTATTTTGTCAGCCATTATGATGAAAAACCCAAGCGAAAAGAAAATGTTTACATATGAGGCTGAAAAACCCAAGCGAAAAGAAAATGTTTACATATGAGGCTGAGCCTCATATGTAAACATTTTCTTTTCGCTTGGGTTTTTCATCATAATCTTTCATTATAGTTTCATCATCATATTATAATAACATCATTTTAAATTACATCTCATCTTCTTTGTGGAAGCTATTCCAATGTTAATACATTTATAAAATACAAATAATGCATAAGTCCATATCAAATTAATTTCTTCCTTCTCTGTTGCTTGGATTCCATATATAATAACATACTGTATCTTCAAAATGTAATTTTGATTGGAGCATCTTCTTATGTATTCTATAATCTTTATATTTCCAAATTAATCTTACAATGTACATGTACTTCTGAACAACTCCAAAACATACACAAATCCCCTCCCAGCCAGGTGGCTTGGTGAAATTACTGTTACTTGGTGAAATTACTAAGACCTACTAAACGGTGTAGAGCCGGAGCGGAATATAACTTATCTTACTGGGCCTAAATCTTAACTACCATATAAACGACTAGAATAAGGATTAGTCCTACCATAAACTGCAGAACTAACTGTACTCGAAGCTGTACCGTCGAAGCTCGAAGCTATACCGACGCGTGGAGCTCCACTAGATGCTAGTAGAAGTAGTAGACAGAAGACAGTAGACAGTAGATAGAAGAGACGAGCAATCAACAATGTATGTACTTGTCGCGTGCAGTCTCCGGTTCGATCTGATGTCCCCAGTATGGGACATAGCCAGGAAAACTATCTGCGAGTGCCGCCGAATGCGGTACTCGCGCATATATGCGCCCGAGCCATACGGGCTCGGGCTGAATCACTACATTATTCCCTACTTAATTAGTTTGAAGCCTACTTCTAACTTAAACTAAACTAAAACTAACTTAAAACTACTCCCGTACCGCAGTGCGGGGTCACGCCGTTCCCGCTGGCGGATGGGTCAAGGACCCTCCCTGCCAGCACCGGTGAAGTCTTGGCCTTTCCAGAGGGCGGGCGCCTTTATCATACCTAAAAATATACTGTATTCCAAAATTTGGTACCGGAAATATTATGAAAAATACATGTGTATAGAGACCCAATCCCATAGCCATAATAGTGCATGAAATATACGACTATATAATATAACTAGTCAATCCCATAGCCATAATGATGCATAAAATATACAACTATATAATATAACTAGTCAATCCCATAACCATAATGGTTTCCATTCTGGTTACAAACAGAAATATACCAGTTAACCCTTACCGTGCCGGTGTCACATGTAAATGACAAAGAATAGCAGTCCTGGCACGGGCGTAAGGGATTAACCGGGGCATTACAGTCATAAAGAAACAGAAATATACCAGTTAACCCTTACCGTGCCGGTTATACATAATGACAAATTGCAAAACGTCTTGGCACGGGCATAAGGGATTAACCGGGGCATTACATTAAATTCCCAAGGTGACCGAGCATGAGAGTGAGTGATCAACATAAACGATGAATGGCAATAAGTGTGCAGAAAAGGGGAAGAGCCCAATGGCTCCCCATTCCCCAAGTGCAGTTTGGATGGTACAATGTCCAGAAACTGGGCAGTCCCACATGAGAGCCAAACGGCTCCCTACAGGCAGTCCAAACGGTGCATATAAGAAGTATTAGAATGATAAAAGCAGATCACTGAAATCAGATGGAAAATGATATAGAAGGTGAAAACACTTCAACAAAATAAGATTACATTCTCTGGGCCACTCGGCCCCCGGGGGCACAATAGCCACTGCCGGCAAGTTCCTGATATCATTCAGGGCACCCAGGCCCACAACACCATCAAGCAAATCCAAAAGGCTCTTGTTGATCCAGAGGAATTACTCCCCCAAAACATAATCATATTCTGTAAACAAAAGTGAACTAAAATATATATAACAAACATGTTCTTTCCCCCGATCAAACATGATCCGAGGAATCCAAAATGGAACCGGCACCATGTCCTTGTGGACGAGCCATTGTGAACTAAAATATATATAACAAACATGTTCTTTCCCCCGATCAAACATGATCCGAGGAATCCAAAATGGAACCGGCACCATGTCCTTGCGGACGAGCCGTTATGAATGGCTTTGATAGTGAACCATAATATATATTTAAGACAAATATGTTATTTCCCCCGATCAAACACGATCCAAGGAATCCAAAATGGGAGCCTGTGGGTGGGCTGGAAAAGGGAAAGGTCCTTACTCTGGAGCCCTGGACTCCCAACAACCCTACATCTTACCCGCTTCCCACTAGAAGGGGGCACCACGGCCGTCCTAGCGACACAAACTCCCTGGATACAGGCTGCCCTGGAATCCGTTCCATAGTACATATGTACCTCCTCCCCCCCGACAATAACATTAACTACCTGGACAAAGGGACCGACCGAAGAGTCAGGCGGGTCACTAACATTATTTACCTTGACAAAGGGACCGACCGAAGAGTCAGGCGGGTCACTAACATTATTTACCTTGACAAAGGGACCGACCGAAGAGTCAGGCGGGTCACTAACATTATTTACCTTGTCCAAGGGACCAACCGAAGAGTCAGGCGGGTCACTAACATTATTTACTTTGTCCAAGGGACCGACCGAAGAGTCAGGCGGGTCACTAACATTATTTACTTTGTCCAAGGGACCGACCGAAGAGTCAGGCGGGTCACTAACATTTTTTACCTCACTCTCCGACCCCTCCGGGTTTCCCGCCTCCTCAGCAGCCGCAAAGGACACCGACTTAACCGGACACTCCCTTTGAAAATGGCCCAACTGACCACATCCATAGCAGCCCCTGGATCTAGGAGATGTAGAGCGGGCCCTGGGGAACCTGGAGACCTCCAAAGATTTAACAGTCTTCAAGACTTCCGCCAACATACTATCCATGTTGTCCATGCGTGTCCTTAAACTGGCGAGTTCTTTCTTCACTCCACCCATGTCCACCTTTAGACTACATATGTCCTTCCCTTGAACCTCGAGAAGGGTGCTGACATTCCCCCGGTCCGCCGCCGGAGCCGGGCGGGGAACATCTCGGCCTTTGGACTCTGTTGGGGAACGATAGGGTTGCCTAACTTGATAAATGCCCGGTTCCTCCACCATATCATACCCGGGAACATCCCGACCTTTGGGAACTGTTGGGGAACGATAGGGTTGCCTAACTTTATAAATCCCCGGCTCCTCCACTTCGGAAACTGTTGGGGAACGATAGGGTTGCCTAACTTGATAAATCCCCGGCTCCTCCACTTCGGAAACTGTTGGGGAACGATAGGGTTGCCTAACTTGATAAATCCCCGGCTCCTCCACTTCGGAAACTGTTGGGGAACGATAGGGTTGCCTAACTTGATAAATCCCCGGCTCCTCCATTTCGGAAACTGTTGGGGAACGATAGGGTTGCCTAACTTGATAAATCCCCGGCTCCTCCATTTCGGAAACTGTTGGGGAACGATAGGGTTGCCTAACTTGATAAATCCCCGGCTCCTCCATTTCGGAAACTGTTGGGGAACGATAGGGTTGCCTAACCTGATAAATCCCTGGCTCCTCCACGTATTATACCCGTCCCTCTCCTCATTGTACAGGCAAGTCTGCTGCACCCGCTGTCGAGGAGCCGGATACGTACGGCGAGCCTCGTTCCCATAATTAACTCTAACCTTCTGCGAGGCCATAATCGGCTTTAAATCAGCAACGATTATATAACCAAATGATAAAATTAAATACACAAACAATCCTTCCTTCTTGCTTACTTAATAACCCACTTAGTTTCCTAATAACTTACTAAGTGCCTGACAGGAAAATACTGAAACCCTAAACCTCACCGAAAAACACCGCAGAATTATCTCCACGGTGAACAGCTTCAGCGAGCGGGCCAAAACTAAACCCTACTAAGTAACACTAAAGGGCTACACTTAAACCGGCAACATACCTCACCGAAAAACACAGCGGAACTATCTCCACGGTATAATGCTCGGCGAGATGGCCGTACAATATTAGTAATGATGAAATGAAGATGAAATTAAATACCACCCATGATTTAACCCCAAATCCACAGATATACAAAACAAGACTGACAGTCAAAAAATGCCACTTAGGTACCTACCCAATCCTTCCTTCTTGCTTACTTACTAACGTACGTAGTTCCTTCAAGGAAAATACTTCTTGCTTATACTTAGTTTCTTAAAAGAAAATACTTGCTTACTTTGTACTTAGTTTCTTACTTACTTAGTTTCTTACAGGAAAGACCTATTGCCTACTTAAAAAGTAATAACTTACTTAGTTTCTTTCCAAAATCTTACTTAGTTTCTTTCATAATCTTACTTAGTTTCTTACTAAAAAATTCCTACTTAAACAACCCTATACCCATGGTATACCTCACCGAAAAAACACCGCGGAATTATCTCCACGGTAATAATACTTCGGCGAGAGGGTTGAAACTAATTTAATTACTCCTACTCACTACTACTACTACTGAGTACTACTCTACTCCTACTTAAACAACCCTATATCCATACCTCACCGAAAAACACCGTGGAATTATCTCCACAGTATAATGCTTCGGTGAGAGGGTTAAAACTAGTCTAATTAGAGCCTACCCCTACTTACTAAGTTCTACTTAAACAACCCTATACCTCACCGAAAAAGAACACCGTGGAATTATCTCCACAGTATAAAACTCTGGCGAGAGGGCAAAAACTACGAGCACGACAAAAAACGGCTGTACAACCAGTCTAGTGAGTAGAAAAAAAAAATGAGCAAATTTTAGCATAAAAAATGACCGAAACCGATGTCAAAAATCGAAATACGGCCGTAAAAATACCAACGAGTCCCTAAAAAACTATCCTACAACCCTAAGCAGACAAGAAATGAAAAACTATGAGCTTATAAGGCTCTACGAAAAAAGTTCCAAAAATAAAAAAATCCTTCAACACACAAGTGAACGTATTCAAGATGGCGGCACGGACATATGTGCGACCACAAAAAATTATCCCAAAAACACTGAAATGAGTACCCAAAAATCGGAATACAGCACTAAAAATACTCTACGAGTCCCTAAACTACTAATCTACAGCAATAATCAACCACTAATGGGGAAAAAACAAGCTTACAAGGCCCTACGAACGAAATTACAAAAATAGAAAATCCCTTCAACACACAAGTGAACGCCGACAAGATGGCGGCTCAAACATGTGTGCGCTAAAAAAAAAAACTTGCCCGAACAGGTCCGAAAAAGAGCGATCACGCCATTGTAGAGCCGGAGCGGAATATAACTTATCTTACTGGGCCTAAATCTTAACTACCATATAAACGACTAGAATAAGGATTAGTCCTACCATAAACTGCAGAACTAACTGTACTCGAAGCTGTACCGTCGAAGCTCGAAGCTATACCGACGCGTGGAGCTCCACGAGATGCTAGTAGAAGTAGTAGACAGAAGAGACGAGCAATCAACAATGTATGTACTTGTCGCGTGCAGTCTCCGGTTCGATCTGATGTCCCCAGTATGGGACATAGCCAGGAAAACTATCTGCGAGTGCCGCCGAATGCGGTACTCGCGCATATATGCGCCCGAGCCATACGGGCTCGGGCTGAATCACTACAACGGTATTAGGCTAGGAGCCCCCAGCAAAAATTTCAATCTAAGGGTGTGGGGGTGGGGGCATCTTTTTGGAGCCCCAAATAATTTTATAACATTAATTTGTTGTAAGTAGGCCTACAAATGTCATTTTTGGTACAGGGCTTCCTTAGGACCTACTGAACGTGTGGGGCGGGGCGTCGCCTCGTAGCCCCCAAATAATTCAGAAGGTATACATGTACATGTACATGTAACATTGATTTGTTGCATGATATCAGTGTACATGTACAGGGTATATACTATGTGTGTGTGTGTGTGTGTAAGTGGGTTTTTACAGACGTGTATCAATCAGATATGATTATTTACGTCTGAGGACCGATCTTTAATGTCACCATCCGAAGAAAAATTTACATTTCTAAAAAGGTCATTTTCTGCTCTTTTCATACATGTATGACACATCAATCAGGAAAAATGAATGAGGAATAACAAAGTTCTGTTTGTTTAAAGTGATGCTTGCATTTCCATAATTTGATTAAACAAATTCGTTATAATTGGCTGCCTGCCGTAGCAACAAACGGAATTGACAAAAGACTTAACTCTGTTTCGTTGACGATCAGACATCGACGAAAAACTTCATGCATGGCTGATTGTCAATGAAACAGAGTTAAGTCTTTTGTCAATCCTGTGTGTTGCTACGGCAGGCAGCCAGTTAAAACAAATTTGTTAAAACAAATTATAGAAATGCAAACATCACATTAAACAAACAGAACTTTGTTATTCCTGGCTCATTTTTCCCGATTGAGGTGTCATAAAAATGAACTTTCTAGAAAAGTGAATTTTTCTTCGAAATTCAAAACTTTTTGGTTTCCTTTCTTCATATTGCTTTAATCACTCATGCGTAAATATGCATCATATGAGTTGCATCAAATGAAAGAGGAGGATCTAAGCTTTACAAATATGTGTCATTTATTAATTATAATTGTGATTAAGTTATGATAAAACATCAATAATTCTTGGTTTCGTTTTTTCTGGGTCGCACTGTATGTGTACATGTACTTCAGGATAGAATTCTGGAATCCTGTTTTTCAAAGATAAAACATATTTGGGATCACATTTACAGTTTTCTTAAAATCAAACCACCACCCAGTTTATCAAACTAATAATCAACATCCATTTCCACTTTGATTTTGTTTCATCAAAGTATCTTACTTAAAAACTGTTTAACTGTAACCTTATTACATGTAAATATAACATATTTAACCCCCCTTTCGACAAATCACCAATCACATTAGCCCTCTTTACGTAAAGTAACTTTAAATCCCCAAAAATGTCCATCATCAATTTTATGATATGATCCATCATATTTATGTTGATACTATGTGATGTTCAATCTGAAATAAAGAGAATCAATAAAACATGAAATACTAGAAAAAAACATTGTACTTTGTACTACATGTACAGTGAAAAGGGCAATCAGCTGAGGACAACAAATCGTGGGAAATTACTTTCTATGGGTGAATATGTAGAATATCTTCCAAATTTGCCTTTAACTTGTTTATTGTTGTACCAGTATTTTATCTCTGCTGGCATTGAGTTCCAGTCATTTAGTAGCCTGACATTGGAAATACAATTGTATTGTTATCTTTTGCATTATGTTGGGGCCCTTGGGGGATTTATTAAAGATACTATGTCCCTTTTGCAGCCAACATCAAATTCTGTAGAACTTTGCAGGAATTATGAATATGTCATGTAGAGTACAGTATGTCCTATCTGTTAAATTTAAATGTATAATATTATGCAAGGAAACCCGTTTACTTGCTAGACTTCACTGTCAGACAATATTGAGTGACTGACTGGCCTTTTTTCTTCTTTGGTAATAACATACATGTGAATGTACATGTACATAAACATGAGCTGTAAAGGGTACATGAGCATTTGTCTGTAACCCACTTGAATAATTGATTGAATGTTTGTGCAGCACAAAACGTACGAACATTCAGTACAATGGTCTGAAAATCAGACCATTACTTACTGCATTGGTATCACTTAAGTCGATTGGACAACTAATAGTCATTATTTTCCCACTTTAAGACATTTTCAAGCCCCCCTTTTTTAGGGAAGTTCTAAATTAATATTATCTTTCAAATGCTGTTGGAATTTAACCTTTTCTTTTTTTTTTGGCCTGCAAATGGGACAGAGTACCTTTAATGTCTGAATCTGAGGAAATTTATGCAAATTGAATTTTTTTTCAAGAAAGTGCAGGATATCAAAATAGAATAGAACCCCCTACTCACGTTGGACAAATTTAAATCAGAAATTGGGATTAAATTTTATCTAGCCTTTCAAAAATATATTTGTACTCTGTGTCTCTCTTAATTTCTATTTTCTCTCAAACTAAAGTAATTCAATATACTGCACATTTGTTAACTCTTTACGGCAACTGTAAACACTAGACAAAGAAAGATCACCAAATCAACATGTCTATTGGTAATGTTTCTAAAAGTTGGGATTTAATTGCCAGGTCTATTAGTGTGTTTAAGAAATGCACTTATGTGGTTAAAAGTTTTTAGGTAAGGAAGCACACTTGAAAGAAAAAACAATTCTACTATTTAGAGTATCAGTAAGTGTATCAACAAAAACTTTTTACATTGATTTTCTGTTAAGGTCATGTACATACACCTGTACATGTCTATAATTACGTACAGATAAAAGAGACACATGAAAGACAAACCTCGCCTAAGTTATTAATAAGACAAAATTTAAATATTGAAAAAGTTTCAATTAGAATTTTTTTTTGTGCCAATAAAGATTGAGCGCGACGAGCCCTCAATAATTACAGCATTCTTGTGTATCTTACATATAATTAATTCATTTTTGTTAAACTTCACAATGAAATATTTACTATTATTGTCAATGTGTTTCTTTTGCAGGTCATACAGTACATGTAGTTCACAATCTATTTGGGGAGAGAATGACTTGGTGACCTAGTTTTCATCACTGCAGTAAAGAAAGCCTTGGAGGGAAATCAACAGATCAACAAACCTTGAGTTTGTGACCTTAGACCAGAGTATCTCAGGGCATTGTTCAGGATGACCTGATTTAAATTTCTCTGTGGTTTCATCGAAGTGAATAGTCAACAAAACAATAACAAACCTTTCTGCGACCTACCCAGGTACTTCAGAGCTGTGACAGTATAGTCAACAGTACAAATTCCAATGACGAATACAGCTCTATGAAAGCGATGTAAACAATATTTATCATTAATATCTATCACGTGATCCATAGATACGGAAAAGACCTTCTTTTTTTCCTGGTAGGTGTATTGAGTTTGAGGTTATTGTCATTGCCAATAGTCCCACTGATTGGATAGTGTGATGGAAGTCCCTGGGAGTCCGTTTGGGGGCTGTGCCAGCACTGGTTGTGGTGGAGGACTGTCGAGCTCGAGTAGACATCGATGTAAGCATTCTGCGCTTAGTGCTAGTAGTAGAAGACCAGACGGAGATATGGCATTGCAGGATATGGAAGGGGTACTTCACAATGGAATGACTAACGGATCCTCCTGTGCGACGTCCAGAAAACGACTCAGGATGGACGTCGATCAGGAGAATGAAATGGAGCAGCTGAAACAGATTATTGCTGTCAGAGGTAAAGCTTGTTTCAACAATCTATAAAGTTTTCAAGTAGATGTTGATGTTGTCCTTGAAACACTAATTCATCTTTGTGTGATCATTTTTAAAAGTTTACAACTCTTTCTGTTGTAGAAAATGTTTATTAAATGCTGCTCATCTTGAAAGGGGAGCTCAAAATAGAATAATGTGCAGTCTACAAAGAATTATTCTTTGATCTTACTGAAATAGAACAATTTTATAGAATATTGACATTTAATGTGAAGAACTTGCAATTGTACCAGGTCCATTGCATAGGCTAAAGGCATTTTTGTTTGTGTTTTTTTTGTCACCACGTACTAAATGTAAACAAACGTATGACACATTCAGACAGAGAAAGAGAGAGAGAACAAAAGAAAGAGGGAGGGTTGTTGTTTTTGATGTAATTTGTTTATTCAAGAAAAATAAAATGCATACAAGATGACACAACATATTAGATTCAACATGGTTTGAGAAAAGAAAAAGCAATAGTTAGACAGAATATTAACATTTAATGTGAGGAAGTTGCAATAGTACCAGTTTCAATGTTTACATAGCCTGATGGCAGTTTCAATTTTTGTATTTTTTTGACCACATACTAAATGTAAACAAATGCATGAAACAGAGAGAGAAAGAGAGAGAGAGAGAGAGAGAGAGAGAGAGAGGGAGGGAGGGGTGAAGGTGAAAGAGAAACGGTAAGAAATTTATACCAGCACAAATCAGACAAATTGTGGCTGACATACTTTATCAACTGGACCCTCCTTTTCCGGTTTTCCTTAAAGGTGCAACTTGTATATTTTGGAAATCTATGTCTTTAAAGGAAAAATCAGCCCAAAAATGCCAATGGAAACCAGATTACATGTATATGGGGTTTTGAGTGACATGTATGGTATGGAAATCTTTTGAATTAAATTCCTCCAGCTACATGTACATGTATCATGATATGGTTTTAGAGCTACATATCACAACTGTAGGAACATAATTTTGTTTTTTAATCTTTTTGTTGTTGTCAGTAATGCACTTCACTTTTTTATGATTTGTTCTTTCTTAAAATGTCAGATTTAAAGGGATCGTTTAACAATGTTAAATCTGAGATACACGACCCTACGTGTTATCAGTGTCTGTGATATGGTGTAATATTGAAACCCTAAAAAAATTGCGCTTCAAAATGATCAAGAAGTGCCTCAAAAAAGTAAAAATCTTTGAGTAACCGGTTTTACCATTCTCGTTTTCCCCAATAGACTGTAGTGTTATGAAAACCGTCAGGCAAACGGTTTTCAAAATTTGTAATTCCAATCATAAATATCTTGATAATCAGACAGGCGATCGGCTTGTAAAAGTCATGGGGTTCCTGACTGACCTAAAGGTTTATAATTATCATTGCATCATGAGCTAAATCCAGAATTTCGTTTCAGAATCTGAGACAAAGTTACCGGATCCCTTTAAAAGAGATTGTTTTTAGTGGCGATAAAAATCAGTGTATTGAAGTAATTGAACCATACATGTACATATAATGTGTACTTTAATTTAATCTCTCTCTCTCTGTTTCTCTCTATCTCTCTCTTTCTCTTTCTTGTTCTCTTTCTCCTCACCTCTCTATCTTTCCCTCACAAGAAACATATATTTGTCACTCTTTGACTTTCTCTTCATCTTTTCCCCCTTTAAATTGTACAGCTCTTTGACACATTATGCTCATATGTACACGAACACCCTCCTCATTCCATGTGACTTCATACATTGTACTTTTTGTTTTTTTTATTAGATAGCTGTTCCAACTTGAATTTTAACCCATCTCACCTCCTCCCCCCCCCCCCCCCCACATTTTTTATCACCTTTCCACCAGGGACCAGTTTCACAAAGCCTTTTTTCAATGACAAATAACACAAATCAGTGACAAATCTGCTGATAACCAACCAGAAGCAAGGATTTCAGTAGCTTATAACAAAATCTGTCATTTGTCCCTGATGAAAAGTTTTTGTGAAACACCCCCCAGGTCGTAACTTTATACCAATTGCTGCATCACCCACCACCTTCCAGACTGAAGATGTGAAGCAGAAGAGTGAGACCATTTATCTCCCACTGACTGATGATATCCTAGTCAACATGAGAAGTGCTGAACAGATCAGCTATGGTGCGGGAGTCTACTTTGTAGGAGACCTTAAAGGCAGCTATGCAAGGAGTAGTCAAGGTTAGTCACGATGTCTTTTAACTGATGATATCCTAGTCAATATGAGAAGTGCTGAACAGATCAGCTACGGTACAGGAGTCTACTTTGTAGGGGACCTTAAAGGCAGCTATGCAAGGAGCAGTCAAGGTTAGTCACAAACTCACAATGTCTTTTAACTGATGATACCCTCGTCAATATGAGAGATGTACTGTAACACAGATCAGTTATGGTGCGGGAGTCTACTTTGTAGGAGACCTTAAAGGCAGCTATGCAAGGAGTAGTCAAGGTTAGTCACAAACTCACAGTGTCTTTTAACTGATGATTTCCTAGTCGATATGAGAAATGTAACACAGATCAGCTATGGTGCAGAAGTCTACTTTGTAGGAGACCTTAAAGGCAGCTATGCAAGGAGTAGTCAAGGTTAGTCACAAACTCACAGTGTCTTTTAACTGATGATATCCTAGTCGATATGAGAAATGTAACACGGATCAGCTATGGTGCAGGGTTCTACCGTACTTTATAGGTGATCTTAAAGGCAGCTATGCAAGGAGTAGTAAAGGTTAGTCACAAAGTCACAATGTCTCTTAACTGATGATATCCTAGTCAATATGAGAAATGTAACACAGATCAGCTATGGTGCATGGATCTACCATACTTTATAGGTGATCTTAAAGGCAGCTATGCAAGGAGTAGTCAAGGTTAGAAACAATGCCTTTAAAAAATCAAACTTTAAACTGATATCCTAGTAAAAGTCTACTTTATGGGAGATCTTAAATGCAGATACATGTATGCAAGGAGTACCGTAGTCGAGGCTTGTCAAGGTTAGTCACCATATCTTTACCCAATCAAAGACAAATGTTCTTTACTAGTCTGTTCAGCCTAGAGAGGAAATGTACATGAAACTTGTATTCAAAGAAACGTTGTTTAAAGAATCATTGTATAGCATAAGGAGCATACAGACTTGAGAACAATATCGTAAACTAGTTTTGAAGACGTCAATTGAAGTGACAGCTGACCAATGACCAGTGTCTACTCACGATAAACCTTGCCCAGTTACGATTTTTGTACGATGCAACGTTCAGACTACTATGGGACCCTGATTCTTTATCAAGTTTCGTTCAAAACGATGCTCATGTGTTTCGCTATACAACGTTTCTTTATATGACATTCAGACTAGGAACAAAGATACTACTTATCGTATACATGTAGCTATACAATTCTCATATAGCTATGTGATCAATTCTGGTAATCTGAACACAGGGCTAAATCAATCACCATTTCTTCCTTAAATTGGTACCAATGACATTGTTCTTCTTTCGCAACTCTTTTCCAGTGCAAATTCAATAATATGAAATGGAAACATTAACTGCAGATGCTCCAAAATATTGCCAATTTACAATTTCTATAGGTAAAAAACAATGATGATGAATTCTTCAATACGTTGCCAATTGAATGATGTTAATACTTGTTTTGTTTTTACATGTCGCAAATGTATACTGTATACCGGTAAGTGTATTTATAGGTGAACAAGTGCTTTCTAAACAGCAATGATTCTATTGAATTCATACAGAAAGTATGGCTACTTGCCAATGAGATTTTTGAAGATAATTGTTGAACTGCTGCCAAAGAAAATAATTGCATTTTCATATGTTTACATACAAAAGTGAAACCACAATACAAAGTCTACCGATCATTAGTTACAGAATGACAGATATACCTTTAGATGCTGTTTATAAGTATCGGCTTGCATGGTGATGTAGATATGCAGTAGGCTTTACGGTTGCACCATGTGAGAGAGGGGGGGGGGATTGGGGAGTCCTGAAAAGGACTACCGGAAATCTTTCTTTCTTTCTTTACAATCCTCCCCCTCTCTCACATGGTGCAACCGTAAGCCTACTGTATAGAAATACCTTTGTTAAATACCTTTCTGAAATGGAAATAGAAATTGCCTCATCTGCATATTCATAAATAACATAAAAATTTGTCAGTCTAGAAATTTACTAGATATTTGGCCTTTTAGTATGATACTTTAAAATGATAATGATATTTCTTTATCATCGTGAAAATATAACTCAAATTAATGAATAGAAATTTGTGCAGTATGAAATTGTAAAACAAGAAACTTGTACATGTAGGCTCGCTTGATTGGACTTATAGCAGTGGTCTGACAGATTGACATATCCAAGAAAATTATCTAACATGAAATAACTAGATAACAATAAGCAACACTTAGTTTATACAATTATTTCAGCTCTTAACTTTTCTTGTTGTGCAAAAATCTCCTTGATGTTTTTTTGTTAAAGCCGATTCATTGACTTTCGGTTTGTAACTCTATCTTTAAATTGCGTTCTGATTACAGGTCATGTGGTAAACCTATGGAGATACAGTGAAGCCCGTCAGAAGCTCTTTATCTCTCGTTCGTTCCTCTTCACCAATGTCATGGACTTTGTGCAACTCAAAGAAATCTTGGAAAATTTATGAACTCATCTACTGAGAATCTGAGACACTTCCACTTTGTAGCAAGAGTTTTCCCCAGTAGATCTATGATATTCTTAGTGATCAAACATGCCACCTTTTGCTTGCTGAACTTGAGAGGAACACCAATGGTAAATTGTCTTTGATTTGCATTTTGTTTCTCCATTATTTAAATGTATAATCTGAAATTTGTAAGAATTTCATTATCCTGTATTTTGGATCTTCCTCATTATGAGGCCTGTAGTGCTTCAGTTTTGTCAAACAGTGTTTAATTGAATGAAAAGACCTACATGTACATGTGCATTGTCACGCATCAGAACGCACCCTTTTATAGTTTTTTTTTGTTCTTTTGCAGTTGCCAGTATGTGTATTTGTTGTTGATGTACATTGCTCAAAGTGCTTAACAATGTTTTTTAACCTAGCAATTTGATACAGTGTACATTCAACTCTGGCGAAGCCGTACTTGATGAATAGAGGCACAGATGGTGTGTGTGAGGGGGGAGGGGGGGGGGGTGACATACAGAATAACCTCCAAACGGGATAGGGTTAAGGTCAGGATCTGTGATTTCCATGGATGACTTTAGCGGATGAACAGCAGAGCCATGACACTCTTTGACCCTCCTGGCTGTGCTTATGAATATCAAGTTCATGCACAGTGTGTACACCTTTATTTCTTTCTGAATTCTCTCATGTGCAGGAAGCTGGGAAATAGATGCTTTCACATACATACATGTATATCAATAAGTGTCTTACCAAAGAATGTTAGTAAGGATATGAGACCACCGTTTGATCAGTAACCTTTTATGTGGGTGGCCTTCTTTTTGAGATTTTATCATCTGTTCAGAGCCAGAAGGGCAATCAATATCTCTGTGTTAGAGTATATATGAGCTAACGCCTTTAATAATAATAATAGTATGTTTGTTATATAGCACTCTGTCACAAAAATTGGTTTCACAGCGCTTTACAATGTATGAAAGAGGGAAAATCAGTAAAATGAATATGTCTTCAAGTGCTTCTTAAAGATGTTTAGTGTGGGTGTGTATGGATGTTCTGGGGCAGTTGATTCCAGAGGCGGGGTGCATATGATTTAAAAGCATTGTCATATGTCACTGAAGCCTTTCTGGCTTTATACATACTGTACACTGTCTGGATTAAAGTTACAATTTTTGTCAAACTCTTGTAATTTAACTCAAACAAGAACAATCAAAAGCTCTCTTTAATAAAAGATAGATTGGTAAATGTTTCAAATCAGGAAAATATAAATGGTACAAAGTACATGTATATTATACATGTAGTGGGTTGATCCCTCATAATTATGCATACTGATCTTCAAATAAATCAACCTACACTTACATGTACAGGTGGGAATCAGTATGTAAAGGTGACTAAAAAATCAGTGTGTAGAAGAAATATGGAAATTGGAATAGATTTGTTTAAATGAAATGTAAGCTTGCCTCAATGTTATGCATCAATCAAATGCTGTAATTCTTGTATATATTTGGTTAGACACACTGTACAATTGCTGAATTGTAACATGCCTTTTTTTATATATTGCAAAAGAAAATGATTATTATGCACTTGTTTGTAACTTTGTATGAACATGTATGAATGTATATCTGTATAAGAAGACAACATTTAGAAATGATTTTCAAATGTAAATTACGCATTTATTCCAGTTCTTTGGAATGTATATTTAACTCTGCATTTAAAAGTCAAATATGTTGGGACTACAAAAAGAATTTAACTTTATTGTTCAAAATTTGACTTACATGTAGAAGTGTAAATGACACATTTTTTGCATAGTTTGGTAAAAAGAAAAGAATTGAGTTAAAATTTGACAAGCGTGACTTCATGCAGAGTTGACTGTATTTTACTGAGATGTGATTACTTTGTGTGCAAGTGATCAACATTATTACTTCATTCACTCCACCTTATGGAGGTGTCTCATGATTTAGAGGTTCATTCACTTGACTCTCAATCCAAGGGTTGAGGGTCTGTATCCAAGTGTAATCCACATTTGCCACTCTACACCCCAGTGTTAATACATGTAGGTACTTGGTAGAATGCGAAATTCATTGTAGTTTGCTCAGGATCGATATCAACCAAATCAACTCCTGTAAGGATAATTAACCAAATACACGTACATGTATTGTCTTCCAAAGTTGTTACATACAATAGATGTTAGTGCCTTTATGTTGAACTGTCCGAAACTCATGGTGCTTGCGATGTACAGTGCTGGTATAATTATGACATTTGTTGGAGGTAGGAAAGGTGTTGGATATTGGTGTTACTGATCAAATTCTGTTAATTAGCCTTCCAAGTTCTTACTTTTTTTATCCAAAGAATCACTGTGTTTGTGTTCATTTTTACTGGAATTTATAGGTATCTGCTGCTTAAAAGGATCTGAAATAGAAATTGTTTATCTGATGTATCTGAACAGTATCCTGTTCAATGAATAGAGAACTATTGAGCTCAATTGTCCATGTGGAGATATTACATGTGTAAGATAAATGTGTTCTGTTTTTTTTTTTTTTTTTTTTGGGGGGGGAGGGGGCATTAAAGGCAAAACTCAGAGACCCTTACCAGATTAAGACAGAGCCAATGCCTATTTCTTTCAATAGGAGATATAGTCACATGCCAGTTTTTGCCCCAGTAATTAAAAGATCCTATGTTTATACATTTGTTTGTATTTATATGATATACGTAATTCTGATTTTTAATTTTAGCTGGGACTAAAAATCTGAAATGAGAATTTTTTTGTATAATCTTATAAAATTGAGAATTGTATTTTTTATGTACTATTATTTTTAACAAGGCTTGCAAGGCAGTAAATAGTACATCATCTGAAAGATGTAAAGTGATAACAAATTGTCCGAGTAGTATTTTCTGACTTCTCCTTGTGAAATGTTGGAGAAAAGTTCAGAAAACAAGGCACAACCCCAAGTATCAATGAAGTGATTACGTTCAATGCTTCTTGAGTGGCAATTATGCCTTCATTATGATTTTTTTTCTGTGTCCATTTGCCATTTGGCCATTTTTTTATTATTATTTTTAAGTGTCAATTTGGCTGGGGAAATATTCACGATGCAAATACACTTTTTGTTCATCTTAGTGTCCTTAAGAATTTGGACTCTTCTTTCTTTTTGGCATTTTATTTAAACAGTGATTTCAAGTAAGTCATATATGATACAGGTGTACAGTACATGTATATCATTATTATGATAGGAAGAACAAACTCCCTATGAATATATATACCGGTATATATCTCTCTCTCTTCTCCCCCCCCCCCCCCCCACCCCCCCCCCCCCTCTCTCTCTTTCTCTCTCTCTCTCTCTCTCCATTGCCCTCTCCCTCTCTCCCTTGCCCTTTCCCTCGCCCCCTTGCCCTTTCCCTCGCCCCCTTCTTCCCCCACCATATATTTATTTTTTATCATCTTTATTGAATTTGTTCACAGGAACGGCAATCTTTGTAATGTTGCATGTGTGTAGTGTACTTGTAAAATCCCAGTGTTCTTAATGCATTCATCTATACAAAGTGCATGTAGTTCTTTCTATAAATATTCCAACTAAATAAAGTGCAATAATGGTATTTGTCACTCATTGTAGAAATTCAGCCAGCCAAAGTTCATAGTACATGTACTCATTTTGTATATGATTTGTTTACATTCTAGATATTTGTTTGCATGTATCTGAAGTCTAAAGTTCTACTTTGTTGTAGTGGTCTGTATTCTGTAATTGATATTAAACCTGCGTAGTGTTCTTCTGGGTTTTCAGACTCATACATTTTCTTTCTTTACCAATATGTTTTAAGATTTGTTTTCTTCCGGTTATTCTTTTCATCATGCCAAACCCCAATTATTTTCATCCAAATGGTTTCTAACCATTATCCTACATGGTGAAATTTAGTTAACAATGAACTCTGCAAAATATTTTTTTTTTGCATGTTTTTGCCAAAGTTGTTATTTTTACATCTTTCAAAACCTTTTTTTGTATTTTATGTTTGAATAATAAAAGAAAGAATAACTTTATACTCTCATTTTTGTTGTTTTCCATATTAAAAAAAGAATGAAAATGAATGTGGTTTATTAAACATACATGGAAGTCCCTGGTATGACACTACTTGGTATGCTGCATTGTTTATGTATGAGCAGGGACTTGTATATTGTAGAAGTTCTTGGTATGATAGGGGCAAGAAGAGACCTGTAAAGATGAAAATAGGAGGAAATACAAAGCAAAGGGAGGAAGACAGAAGAGAGAGAGAGAGAGTGAGAAGTGGGGAGGGGGGGGACACGTTTGAGTTGAAGGATGGAGAGAAAGTTATATTTAGATTGATTTGAACTGAACTAATAGAACACATGGGACAATGCAGGAAAAGGCAGAATGAAAGAATGATGGCAAGAGAGATGGGGGAATATGGGTGAAAGAAGCTAGACAGAAGAAGACAAAACCAAGACTGAGAAGAAGAGACACAAGAGGGGAGAGAAGAGGAGACATACATAAAGGGGAGACCTGAACTGACAGAGATAGTACAGGAAAGCAACAGAGAGAAGTGGAAAAGTTGAAGATGAATCTATAGATAAAGAGTGACGGAGAAGAGGGTAAAAAGAGAGAAAGAAACAGATTGAGAGATAAGAGAGAGAGGGGAAAAGACAAATGAGAGAGATTAAGGATTCAGTAAGGTCAAAGAGTGAAATTTAAATGGATTCTAATCATTTAGGCATAAGAGCGAACCCCCAAGTTGAACAATTACAACAACAACAAAATAATATATATATATATATATATATATATTTGTAGAAAATTAGAGCACAATAAGCCTTGCTAAACTACCACACCGCGTAGCAGACAATGGGCCGTATGCATAAAAAGTAGCAATTGCTTGTGCTAGCCTTTTACTTGAATCTGTATGCATAAACATAAGCAATTGCTTGCAAGCAAATGCTTTTGCTAGCAAGCACAAGCAATTGCTTGATGTCCGCAAGCAATTGCTTAAAGATCAAGCAATTGCTTAAAAAACGTATGCATAAAACGAACCTTTTGCTTGTTCTTATTACGTTTTTTCAAGCTCCGTCATAGCAGCTTGAGCTCTTGCTTAATCGGGACGTTCGCGGTTAAGCATCATGTTTATGCTCGTTAGAGAAAGACCAAAGTTGTACAGGAGTAGAATAAATTGAGAAGAAATTGCTCCCGAGACCTATCGGAAACTATTCCGTTTCGACAAAGAGAACGTTGAGTGGTTAGCACACAGGTTCATACCTGAACATGATGAAAAACGGGGAGGATGTCTGACAACGGTGGAGAGCATGGAGGCCACGCATCCTGGAATGTTATACTGCCATGTCAGGAAAGGCTACCCCACACGCATGACATTTGAATACACTACTAGTATGCGAAACCCGCCTTTGTTCTCCCATGAATGATGTTCGCACCGGCGTGACGTCGCTATTGTTGAGATCGTAAGCAATTGCTTGCTGGAGGCAAGCAAAAGGTTTGAGCACAAGCAAAATGTTATGCATACGGATTTAAGCAATTGCTTGAGCTTGATCTTTTGCTTGACAAGCAATTGCTTGTGCTTGAAGCAATCGCTTGCAAGCAATTGCTACTTTTTATGCATACGGCCCAATGACCCTTGAGTGAATGAGCTACCGGTATTCCTATTATTTTCTATTGTGCATGCATACCACACATTACCACACAATCCTTATACATGTATCCATTCCTCCATTTGTTCAAATGTTACTATTCCAATCATAAGAATCCTGCAGTAAGGTTTGCAATAACTCTTATGAAAGGCTCTTGAATCTAAAAATTCACAAATGGCACAAGACTTCCACATAGAAGAGCAGGTGTTCAGATTGGTGATAGCTTTTGAATGACTGAAATTCTACCTGTACCATTACCAATAATTGTAGTAAAAAACAAAATAATGAGATAAACGTATACACCATTTTTTTTTTTTGTATTTCATTTTAATATACATGTAAATGGAGAAAAAAAATTATACCAGACAATCAGTTAAAAACAAAATATACAAGGACATGTACTAAAACTGTTTATCAATCCTATCCCAAATATCAAAGAACATGATCTTTCAGTATCTATAAAGAACAGCCTTCAAAATGCCTTTTAAAGCATCTGAATAAGGCAAAATAAACAAACATGTTAAACAGGGTTCGTACCAGGCTAGTATTCTTGGATTCAACATTTGAAAGATTCAATACTCCTTTCTCCTGTTAGATACAAATTACTGTTGGTCTGTCAATGACCCAATTTTGTTTTAAGTCTGATTTAAAAAATGTTAATTTCCAAGTCAACAAGAAAGATTCTCTTTCTACAAATACAATTTACAACTGAATGGTCACTCTAGAATCTTAAGTAGTCTTCTTTTGGGGCACCGGTATATTCGTATAAAACTAAAAACATTTGTTGAAGTGAGATCTTTATGTTTGTGTATATAACAGTAGAGAAGTAGTTTTGAAAGTACAATAAAACAAATTAATAATAAATAATAATTGCTCCTTTTTTGAAGTTTTTCTATGTACCGGGTATGTACTATCCTTTGCAATGTACCTTTCTGCAATGTGGTTCATGTACATGTACATGTATAATCCATCAAAAGCTCGTTCCAACTTATACCATATACAGTTAACAACTACATGTACATTACTCATATCCTTACCAAGTTACCGGTATGTCATTTTTGTAGTAACAGTAGTGTGATGAATTAATATATCCCGATTGATGTTTCATTGTTTCTTGACAAATATTAATGCTTACAGTTACATCTTAAAGTATTTGACAAATACCCTAATTCAACCAGTCCACCTATCATTCTTGAGTTACGAGAAAAACACAAAAATCATCAAATGTGCAAGGAGTATAAATAATGTAACTGTTAATTGTAAACATGTATTTATGATTCAATGAGTAAAAAATTCATGCAAAACTTCCATTCCACATTTTCACTGATGTCAGGTTACTTGTAAATTAGTCAAATTTGTCAAGATTCTCAATTTCAAAATACAGGGACATCAAACATTGAACCGGAGCAATTTCAACAATCACAATTAAACAGGTGTATCCTACTTTTAGCCTACAAGTCTTTTCTCTGCCAAATTTAGATTTTAAAATGCATTGGACAACTAAGGGAGCGCCAGGAGTGTCACGTATGACAGACATGAGCGCTATACAAGAACCCACTATTATTATTCCTATTATTAAGAACCTTTATGATCAGAAAGATTGTTAAAACTTAATCCTACAAAAGTAACTCTTAATGACATCTCTGTAAACGGTGGTCCCAGTTGTACCATGCATTTGTGTTTACATTTTCACTTTAAAAAGACAGCTAAAATCATGTGGATAGGTCACAGCGGTGCCCGTATGACTTGCTGAAGATGTTTTTGGTCTCTTGTTCTCATACACATGATGGAAATTCAATCGCTGCAGTTCATTTCATTTTTACTGGGAGTGACGCTTTGAAGACACAATCTATTCTCAGCTAATCCATGTGGATATGTGCTAACACTGACAGTCAGAAGGAGAAAAAAAGACTCAAGTCTGGAAACAAAATACTCTTGCAAGCTTGGGAAGTTCGTCCTATCAGTTCCGAGGTGTTAGCCAGTAAGTTTGTGTTGAACATTATGTCTATTTCCATAATAGCCACGAGGGAAGGGAGCTGTTGATTTTCCTTCAAGTTATAAACAGTTCCATATCACAGTTAACAACACAATTGTAGCAGTCTTTGTAGGCTGGAGTAGAGTCTCCCAGTTCTGAGGAGCTACACGTACATGTAGTTGATAAGTTTTGTGCTGAGCATTCTATCTCTTTCCATAATAGCCACAAGGGAAGGGAGCTGTTGATTTTCCTACAAGTTATAAACAGTTCCTGGCAGATTTCCATATCACAGTTAATAACACAATTGAAGCAGTCTTTGGAAACTGGAGATGAGTCTCTCATTTTGTCCAACTGACTTTGGGAATGTCAAAGTGTTCTGTAAGGGTGTCCAGCTTAGTATTGAATTCCTAGAAGAATTGGGAAGAAAAAAATAAAATCATTGAGAAATATACTTAAAATATGAAAGGAACAAAGTTCTATTACATCTCCATAAATTTCAAACTTTCAAACTTATACATAGATATTCATCAACAGCCGACAAAAAACATTTGAGACTAGTTTATTTCCAAAACCACTTCTAAAACCTTCCTACATGTATGTCTTCATTATATCACTTTAATTCATCTTCATAGTATTTCTTGCCCAGTTACTTCAATTCTTAATCCCTGATTTTAGAGTTATTTATCACTGCAGTATACATGTAAATATAATATTGTAAATCAACATTCAATTTCCGTTCACACATTCATCAATTTCAAAATGTATTTTCCTACATTCTGAACCAAATTAACACATTTACGAGTTCACTTCCACCAACACCCCCCCCCCCCCCCGACATGATGAATATATAAATAGGCCTAATGTTAATTTCATCTAGTTTAATACATATATTGGTGTAAGGATAAGATAGGATGACCAGAGCAAAACTTACATTTACTCTCTCTTTGTGTTTCTTGGAAGCCTTATCAAGGATTCTCACCAGTTGCTGTAAAAGATTAAAGACACAATCAAGAAATCATTACAGATTCAGATTACATTAAGTTAAACGAAAATCAGTGGAGCAATGAAGACATCAAATAACGAAGAGGTCACAAGTAGGGTAAATGTAGCTATTTTGTAGAAATGCCCTTCTCACCAGTCACAGTTCCTCTCTTCAAATTACAAGATTTACAGCCACATCTTACATTTTTAAATACTGCACGCTCTTGCGAGAATACAATTTATTGGGCTTTAGGAAAATGAGTACAACACAGTTGGAAGAGTTTTCCATGAATGACATCATATATATCATGACAGAATTGTAAAGATTTTTCCTCAATCACGATTTTAACTTTTAAGAATTCATAACTTCTTTTCTATGTCTGATTTTTCTCAAACTTTTATTGATCTATTATTCTATTTCAATGTTGGTTTTGTATTTTTTTTAATGGAGTTTCTTTGTACAGAAGACCTATCTACTCTTGATTGCTAGGTAACTATAAGAAGATAAAAGATAATTCCCTTTAAAAGTACACAATTACTCCTACATGTACACGTACTTACCCTTTGTTCTTGAGTCTTGTCGAAAGCTTTCTGGGCTTTGGTGCGCTTATCCCTCTTCGCCTGTCTCTCTTCTATCTCATCCTCCTCTCTTAAACTAGTCATTACCTGCTCCAGTTTCTTACTTTCCTTCTTTCTTTTCTTCTTCCTGTCAAACGAAACAAAATCAAACACAATAATTTGATGCTTACTTTACTGTGTTTACTTTACTTTACTTACTGTGCAACTCCAGGAAGCTCCGGCGTCGGAGCTTCAGCGGCTGCATAGGAAAATATTCAAACAGCGGGTTGGGCCACATTATCTCAAATTATGCAAAGGGAGCAATTACAATTTTGACTTACTATTCGGTTGAAGAGAAAGTACGCATGCGCGGTAGTGCGTACTTTCTCTTCGCCATGTTGAATCAACGATACAACATGGATGATGGAACTTATTAATCCTCAGGGTAGGACGAAGAATCACCCCCTTTTTCCCATCAAAGACTTCTTCAAATTATAATTTCAAGTGGCCAGTGAGATAGTAGAGGAGTCGAGCAACCTAGTGAGTCAAAATTGTAATTACTCCCTTTGCATATTTTGAGATAATGCATTATGTCGCCCATCCGCTGTTTGAATGTTTTCCTATGCAGCCGTAGACCGAATTTTCCGTCTCTTTCGTTCGTTAGCCTCTTATTGGGGTAGGGTCGGCTGGCTCTCTCTTTAGAGACGGAAGCCGTTTATACACATGTCCTTGCTAACGCCACGGCCAGTTCCGAAGGCAAAATGATTATGAAGGAAAAGCTGTGCGCCATCTACACGTTCGTAATGGCGTTATCACAGTTTTGCCTTCATAATCATTTTGCCTTCGGCGTAGACTAGAAGGGATGAGATTGATTTAGATGACTCCGGCAGCGAGAGTTTAACACGCCTTGCAAGATTTTCAACACGGCTGTCAATTTAGACCCGTTATTTCCTTAAAAGGGACCATTAAACGGATTATACAGTCAAGTTGGTAAGTGGAACCGATGTTAGTATAACCTTCTCCTAATTTTAAATAATCAATGCATGAGGTAAAATGACATTTTGGGGGATTTTGAGGGCAAAACGCTACGACCAGAACTGGCCGTGGCGTTAGCAAGGACATGTGTATAAACGGCTTCCGTCTCTAAAGAGAGAGCCAGCCGACCCTACCCCAATAAGAGGCTAACGAACGAAAGAGACGGAAAATTCGGTCTAATGCAGCCGCTGAAGCTCCGACGCGACGCCGACGTGTCGGCGTCGGAGCTTCCTGGGGGGTGTTTCACAAAGATCCTAAGTAGAACTTAACTCTAAGTTGGACTTAAAAAATATGGAAAGCCATTAGCATCCTTGAAAACATTGGCTATATCGTCATCCGAGTCACTGGGGACAAACTTGAGACGTACCTTATTTTCCAGCAATCTTTCTAAAGGATTCACGGTTGGGAGGTTTTCAAAAGAAATCTATTGTCCACAATGCGAAAAGTTGCGAAGTTCACACAGAACATTCCTACATGGGGGATTTCTTTCCACCACACATATTTGAATTGATGCGAAAAATACTGGCTAGGACACTATTTCAAACGACATAAAATTCTGTATTCTTAGTCTCTTTTCTATCATTCAATATGACAAATAATATGACTCAAAACACTATAAAACTGTCTATATATTCCTCGTGGTGTAAGTCCCCCTTACGTGTTAAGATCATCAAATTTCCCATAGAAGGGGACTCGGATCACGAGGAGTACATTAGTCGTGGTGTAAGTCCCCGTCTATGGGAAATTTGATGATCTTAACACGTAAGAGGGACTTACACCACGAGGAATATATAGACAGTTTTATAGTGTTTTTAGTCAGATTCTTTTGATTTATTGATAAACTTTAACAGCGAATATTAATTTAACATCTCTAGGTAACTGTCTGAAAGTGGCAGTGTGGTCTTGAAGAGGAGGGAAATGAGGGGTATATAATATCAACGGGTTAATTGCCGTATCGTATGATTTCGGAGGGGGGACTCGGATCACGAGGAGTATATTAGTCGTGGTGTAAGTCTCCTTCTATGGGAAATTTGATGATTTTAACACGTAAGGGGGACTTACACCACGAGGAATATATAGACAGTTTTATAGTGTTTTTTAGTCAGATTCTTTTGATTTATTGATAAACTTTAACAGCGAATATTAATTTAACATCTCTAGGTAACTGTCTGAAAGTGGCAGTGTGGTCTTGAAGAGGAGGGAAATGAGGGGTAGATAATATCAACGGGTTAATTGCCGTATCGTATGATTTCGGAGGGGGGACTCGGATCACGAGGAGTATATTAGTCGTGGTGTAAGTCCCCTTCTATGGGAAATTTGATGTTCTTAAACACGTAAGGGGGACTTACACCACGAGGAATATATAGACAGTTTCATAGTGTTTTTTAGTCAGATTCTTTTGATTTATTAATAAACTTTAACAGCGAATATTAATTTAACATCTCTAGGTAACTGTCTGAAAGTGGCAGTGTGGTCTTGAAGAGGAGGGAAATGAGGGGTATATAATATCAACGGGTTAATTGCCGTATCGTATGATTTCGGAGGGGGGACTCGGATCACGAGGAGTATATTAGTCGTGGTGTAAGTCTCCTTCTATGGGAAATTTGATGATTTTAACACGTAAGGGGGACTTACACCACGAGGAATATATAGACAGTTTTATAGTGTTTTTAGTCAGATTCTTTTGATTTATTGATAAACTTTAACAGCGAATATTAATTTAACATCTCTAGGTAACTGTCTGAAAGTGGCAGTGTGGTCTTGAAGAGGAGGGAAATGAGGGGTATATAATATCAACGGGTTAATTGCCGTATCGTATGATTTCGGAGGGGGGACTCGGATCACGAGGAGTATATTAGTCGTGGTGTAAGTCTCCTTCTATGGGAAATTTGATGATTTTAACACGTAAGGGGGACTTACACCACGAGGAATATATAGACAGTTTTATAGTGTTTTTTAGTCAGATTCTTTTGATTTATTGATAAACTTTAACAGCGAATATTAATTTAACATCTCTAGGTAACTGTCTGAAAGTGGCAGTGTGGTCTTGAAGAGGAGGGAAATGAGGGGTAGATAATATCAACGGGTTAATTGCCGTATCGTATGATTTCGGAGGGGGGACTCGGATCACGAGGAGTATATTAGTCGTGGTGTAAGTCCCCTTCTATGGGAAATTTGATGTTCTTAAACACGTAAGGGGGACTTACACCACGAGGAATATAATGTATAGACAGTTTCATAGTGTTTTTTAGTCAGATTCTTTTGATTTATTAATAAACTTTAACAGCGAATATTAATTTAACATCTCTAGGTAACTGTCTGAAAGTGGCAGTGTGGTCTTGAAGAGGAGGGAAATGAGGGGTAGATAATATCAATGGGTTAATTGCCGTCTCGTATTAATTTCGGAGGGGGACTCGCACCACGAGGAATATATAGACAGTTTAATAGTGTTTTACTTCAATCTTAATAGACCTACTAGATAAATTGGCTCGACTAAATAAGGCAATAATATCATTTAATAAAATTATAATGAAAGTTATATTTCGTTTTCAATAACCGTTAATAGCCTAATTAATGCTTGACTAAATAAATGTGAATTATAGTTTGCTTTATTTAGTGAAGGACTTCTAATAGCCTACTAGATAAATTGGCTTGACTAAATAAAGCAATAATATAATTTTAAAAATTATAATGAAAGTAATATTTCTTCTTCAATAACCGTTAAAGGCATGATGAAATCAATCAATATAAATAATATTTATTCATTCAGCCTAATTAATGCTTGACTAAATAAATGTGAATTACAGTTTGCTTTATTTAGTGAAGGACTTTTAATAGGTTTACTAGATAAATTGGCTTGACTAAATAAAGCAATAATATAATTTTTAAAAATTATAATGAAAGTAATATTTCGTCTTCAATATCATACAGCCTAATCAGTGCTTGACTAAATAAATGTGAATTATAGTTTGCTTTATTCAGTGAAGGACTTCTAATAGGCCTACTAGATAAATTGGCTTGACTAAATAAAGCAATAATAATCATTACAAAAAATTATAATGAAAGTAATATTTCATCTTCAAAGGTACCATTAAACGCGCGCTTTGGTGGAAACAAATTTGGAAGGTAGGACATGTTTTTCAGATTAAAAAGTGTCTGTGGATCCGAGTCCCTGGGGACTTGGATCACGATAATGCCAAAACATTTTGTAAAAGTTACTTTAAAGTTTAAAAGACATAAAATGTTGATTCAAATCATTCATATTTTCTATTATCATGGGAGATTCTATGTTCTTGATGTGGAATTTATAAAAAAGTCTAAAATACTTGAATTTCTGCTTTTGAATATATTTCATTTTAAGGCTCCAATGGCTGTCCATAATTTTTAAGTCCAACTTAGTGTTAAGTTCTACTTAGGATCTTTGTGAAACACTCCCCTGGAGTTATGTGTACTGTGTGTAGCTAGCCTAGCGCTAGCCATCGCCAGTGGCAGTGCAGTGCTCCGCAGCGCGCAGGTAATAATTGAAGATCCCCTCTCCAATATCCCTAATAAATTACAGTTTCCACGTTCATTATGTTCCTGAACATGATTTCGTTTAAATGATAAAGATTAATAACTTACTTCTTCGCTCCTAAATCTCCACCTCCCTTCAATTTAAGAGCTCCACCAGCTGACGAATACGCCGACATCTTCTTTTTTGGTTGTTTTGCTAATTCGCAAGATAAGATTAGTATGGCCGGTAGATGGCAGTAGACTTTTATTGCAAAGTGGTACATTGAACATGAAGCAAGTTCAGTCGAGATGTTTATTTTGTTTTCATAAGTTTTTATTCTCTTCTCTCAAGAGTCAAGATACATGAGAGATACATTTCTTTTGTTTCTGGATACACCGGTCCTATATAATATGCAGTCAACACACGTTAGCCTGAATAGGTTGACCCATGGGCTGTTAAATGGCCGTAGCCCACACTGAAAATAGAAAAATGACAATTTAAAAAGAAAAACAATTTATAATGGGCATCATAATGTGGCATACGTAAAGGGGAGAGCAGCCTAGGGGTGAAGTGGAATTTTTAAGAACCATGTTCGAGCCAGGGGCCATCCCAGTGAGAGTGCACTGGAAGAAAGGTAGGGGTGCATGAAGTGGGACCAAAATTTCCAAAATTGTAAAGCCACACTTTAATGTGGATGGTTTTTGTACACTTCTTTGTGATTCTTTTGTAAATGCTGCCCTAGAAGTTGGGATCTGTGAGAAGAAAGTTCGGAGAAAATCTCAGGCGAAAATTGGTGTGCAAGTAAATAAACCATGGTTCGATAATGAATGTAAACAGGCAAGGGATTCGTATTTTAATTTCAAGAATAAATTGAAGCGTAAAAAGAAGGGTGAGCCATCTGATAAAATAGAAGAAATGAATGGTGACATTTGTAAAGCAGCGAAGGAATACAAACGGTTGCTTCGTAGAAAGATGTTTCTATACAGCAAATCTCTAAATGATAATCTCAGATCAACAAAAAAGACAAATCCACAGGAGTATTGGAAAATTTTGAGTGGTAACTCTAGAAAGCGAAACAATAATATGGTCTCGCTGAATGATTTTCTACATCACTTTCGTAATCTGATTGCTCAAGATGAAACTGGTGCACTACACCAAACTGAAATGGTGGCAGACTTGGTCATAAATGATGATTTGAATGCTCCTATCACTGTTGAGGAGGTTATTTTGATGATTAAGAAATTGAAAAACAATAAGGCATGCGGTATTGATCAAATTAGAAATGAAATTTTGAAACATGCAACCGGTAAGGTTCTGGAAGTGATAACAATTGTTTTTAATATAGTTCTAGAAAGTGGAATAGTGCCTCATGATTGGTGTGTTGGTTTGATTGTTCCAATATTCAAAAACAAAGGGTTGGAGAAAGATCCAGACAACAGTGGTATTACCCTTTTAAGCTGTATAGGAAAGTTGTTCACTTCAATATTAAATCATAGAATTACTTTATATTTTGAAAGTGAATCTGTACTTGGAGAAGAACAGGCAGGTTTTCGTGAAGGTTATTCCACAATGGATCATGCATTTGTGTTGAAATCTTTACTGGATATTTATTTGTCAAAGGGAAGGAGGATTTATTGCGCCTTTGTGGATTTTAGAAAAGCCTTTGATATGATAGATCGAGCATCCCTTTGGTATAAATTATTATTGTCAGGAGTAAACGGCAAGGTATTTAGAGCCATTAAGAATATGTATGCCTCTGCTAAGTCGTGTGTTACGACATGTGGTCAAACCTCTGAAACATTTGCTTGTAATATCGGGGTAAGGCAGGGTGATAATTTATCTCCCTTACTTTTCGCAATTTATCTTAATGATTTTGTTGGATATATCCGAACCAAATTTAAAGGTTTACAGTATTTATATGATGAAGTGTGTTCTGATGTTCTTGATAAAATTACTGATGAAGACTTGTTTATTAATTTACATTCATTGCTATATGCAGATGATACAATTATCTTGGCAGAAAATCCAGAGGAACTCCAAACGGCTTCGGATGCTCTGTCTAACTACTGTGAGAAATGGAAATTGCGTGTGAATACTGAAAAAACAAAGATAATGATATTCTCTAGAGGAAAGGTACGCAAGTACCCAGTTTTTAAGTATGGGAACGGTATTATCAATGTGGTACATGATTTTGTGTATCTTGGGGTTAAATTTAATTACAATGGTAATTTTTAAAAGGCAATATCAAAACAGGTGATTCAGGCAAGAAAAGCCTCATTTGCAATGACCTTAAAGGTGCAAAGGTTAAGATTATCATTGGATATACAGTGTGAGTTATTTGATCAGTTAATCCTGCCAATACTGTTATATGGCTGTGAGGTGTGGGGTTTTGAGGATTTAAGCCAGATTGAAATTTTTCATCGCAAATTCTTAAGGGCCATACTGAATGTCAATAAATATACACCTGACTGTATAATTTATGGTGAGACAGGCCGTACTAAAATTGATGTTCAGGTTAAATGTAGAATGGTAGGTTTTTGGTTAAAAGTAGTCAAAGGAAGTCATTGTAAATATACATTTATATTCTATAATCTTTTAAAGTTACTTATGGAAAGAGGTTCCCAGTCTCAATTATCTAAATGGTTTCCATGTGTAGAGAATACATTAAATTATGCTGGGCTAGGAAATGTGTGGCAAATGCAAGGAGACGGATTCAGTAATACATGGATTCTTCATGCTCTTAAGCTCAGGTTGACTGACATGTCAAAGCAAGAAATTATGTCAAATGTTTGGTCAAATCGCATTTGTGTTAACTACCGAATTATCAAGAACGAAATTTTGTTTGAAAAGTATCTGGTAAAGTTGAATATAGAAGAGGTGCAATCACTTTGTGTCGATTCCGATGCAGGTCACACCGCTTACCAATTAATAATGGAAGGTTTGAAAATAATCCTGAAGAAAGTAAAATTGAATGTCCTTGTTGTAATTTAAAGGTTTTTGGAGATGAATTTCATTATATTTTTGTCTGCCCTTTTTTCAAGAAAGAAAGGCAGTTATACCTAGATAGACAGTTTGTTGTGAGTAACCCTAGCACATTTCACATGGACAAATTATTTAATAGATCTAGCATTAAACAATTAAGAAAACTCGTAAAATTCATAAGAGTAATAATACAATTCTTTTCGTTGGTTCCTACGGCTGAAAGGCATGGTCCTATTTTTGTTAATAAAAGTGTAGTAACTCGTTGTGTATAGACAAACCAAACCACGTGATATTTTAGACTTATAACTTTAAACTGTATAGTATATACTTAGTCTTTAGCTCATGTTTATTGTGTTTTAGAAATATAAAAATGTATGTATCATGTCTATGTATTTTATTATCATATTTTACTTTGTTTTTATATATCTTTCTGTATTGTGTTGTAAATATGTTGTGCTCTCATACCCCGGAAGTGGGTCGATAGAGTCAATAAAATCTTATCTTATCTAAAATCTTATCTTACTTTATAAAGAAATTTTTACCAAAGCAAGTGCTGGTGATATTTATACTGGAATAAATTGTTCCAGTTTGCCCCACATCTTAGACTTGTCAAAAAAGGAATTCTTGATAGCAAGAATTCTTATTTTTTAATATCACGAAATAGGATTCAATGTCAGAACGACTTGCCACCCGCTCTATGACACTTGCCTCTCCCTAACGAAATAGGACCCCCTCCAAAAAAAATTATAGTATAGCGCCATCTCAAGTCAATCACTTAATCAGTATGACGTCACAATCGGCAAGGAGATAGGGTAAACTATTTTGCAGGATCCGGGTGCAGGATAAACCTGAAATCTTATTTTGTACGTGTTAAGGTGATTTGTTGATATAAAACAATGGAGTGATGGGTACTGGTGCTGGAAAGAACCTAGTAGTGGGGGTGCCACTAAATCCTCGAGTCGAATTAGCGGACAGAGAGAGCAAGAAAGCCGGAGGAGGAGAGGTAATATCGAACTCCAAATGCGTAGCCAATACAGTTCTGCAGGAGAAACTCTACCTGAACGCCTGGCCTAGCTGCCCCGCGGCGACCCCGTCACGAGTGCGGGATGTAGCAGCATGTAGCCGCTGGCATAGATAATAAAAGGCCAGGCGGATTATCATGACTTTATCTTGTTATCTATCATTATTAATTAATGGTCAATAATCATAGGAGAATGAAGTTAGGGGAGTATCACAAAGAACTTTGCGCATTGCCATTGAACGCTGTTCAGTGAGTTTACGCGATCTCATTGGCGGATATATCCGCTCGAGTGGCTTCGTCTATAATTTAGTTTAAAATAGTCCTAGACCCCTACTCAATTTTAGTGGGTTCATATCCAATACATTTATTTTTTGAAAATTAGGCCTAGGGTAATATACATCGGTTACACTTACCAGATTGACTTGTATGATGCGTTTAAAGAGAAGGTTGAGTTCTGGGAAGAGGGGAAAAATAATTTGTGAGCGTAATAATTCTTATTATGCAAGTGTGGAAGATCATCAGATAAGACATGTTTCCTGAAAAGCATGGCTCTTCAAATGCCTTTAAATTCTAAATATTTCAGTAAAATCGTAAAACTCGGGGGGTAGGATTTTTACGCCACGTGTTCGTGTAGTCCCATATACATCTTTCTGTGTACAGTGTTTGCCACTTTACCAAGACTTGGCCAAATTTCTTATCATTTTGATGATTCTAGAACCTTGCAATACACACAAATTCTTATTTGCTAGATTCTTTTCTGGTCGATTCCACACCGTTTCTTTCACAATGCAATCGCATGACCAGAACTCAACTTCATCTTTAAGTTTTTTTTTCTCCAGATTTTCTTTGTCAAAATTGAGCTCCGTGTTGAAATTCTTGCAGCAGTATTTTATTATCTGTAACTGTGCATGAAGGAAGATGACATCATCCATTGACAGTAACTCAGTTTAAAATACGGCTTCAAGTATTAGATGTTCTTTCTTCCCTAAAGTGTTTTGATAGATGCTCAGTTGTAATATTTGATTTGATGTTGTCTCTTCCCCAGAGTGTACTGATCGATGCTCCAGCTCTGATAGACCTTGGTCACGGCACGGTGAGATACAGGAGAGATGAAGATCAGAGGGAGACACGCGAGACGGCAGACCAGGATGTAACAATGAACAAGAAAGGATACTTCTATCAAGCTCGTCTTGATGATTACAGTGAAGGTACATGGAATCGATCTTCTCCCTTGGAAATATGAAAATGTATACCTGGGGAATGTTTCACAAAGATCCTAAGTCGAACTTAACTCTAAGTTGGACTTAAATATTATGGCGAGCCATTTGCAGCCTTAACATGATATATTAAAATTTAAAAATTCCAAGTATTTTAGACTTTTCATAAATTACACATCAAGAACATGAAATCTCCTTGATAATAGAAAATCTGAATGATTTGAATTAACATTTTATGCCTTCTAAAATTACTTCTATAAAATATTTTCAAAGATGCTAACAGCTTTCCATAATTTTTAAGTCCAACTTAGAGATAAGTTCAACTTAGGATCTTTGTGAAACACCTCCCAGGTTGATGTTCCAGCCATATACATAAATGTTACCTACCTGATGACAAGTAGAACAATGTCTAGCAAATTCGAAGTGTTTTATTGGCCATTAAAATGCTAGATATGACAATCTACAAAGATCAGCTTGTATCAATGGATATAATGCAAGTACTTCTGCTGAAACAGTTGGGCAGGTGATTAGAATACCCTTGTTGTAATGAATTCAGCTTTCCAAAAGGTAAGTGGTGGATTGAATTTGAACAAAACACATTGTTACATTCTCTTTGCAAATTTACCTGATCCACCTCTATATTTGTTCATACTAAGTAACTATATTGTTAAGTTGCAATTAAAACCTATTTATATCAATATTTGATTATGAAACCAACCATATTAAATTAAGACCTATTCCAAGGTCGTGGTTTGATCCCTGACACGGCATTAATGTCCTTTGCACTCTCCACTCAGGTGTTAAATGGGTACCCGGTAGGATGCGAAAGTTAATGTGGTTGGATGAGCAAGTGGCGCTTGTAAATTGGGGACTGGCCGGAATGCTACCCAGGGAGTGGAGAATGTGCACGCATTGTGTGTGGGTAAGCCTGAATCCGATGACCGGGGTAATATGTACTGCGCTTAGAAACAAGTATTAGGCGGATTATAAATGTGAGCTATTAGTATTATTTTACTATCCATATTGAATCACCTCTTCATTAATCTTTATAAATGTTTACAGCTGCTGTTGCCAGCCAAGATGATCAGTACAAGTACCGCTACATCTACAAAGGTGCTCCTGGTACGCGAGGGAAGAAACTCTTCTATGTGTATGGGATAGGCATGAAGTCCAAGGATGCTAGGTCAAAGGTCACTAAGCAATACAAGCCAAAGGGCAAAGGTTACATCTGGCCAAGTTCTTTCAGGAACCCAGCTCACTTCTACTATGAACTGGTTTTCAAGGAGCAAGGTATGTGCTTCTTATTATTTTATTTACGTCCTATTATTGGTTGATTTATTGTATAAAAAACATGTGAAATATGCAGTCCATGAGGTGTAACTTGCCGTTTGAAAAAAGATAAACAAAGATATTTAAGTCATCTTGGTATTGGATTAAAACAACTTTTGATAGAAATGCAACCTTATTTTAAGCCAATCTGATTTTATCAGTGTGTTCATTGTAAAAGTAGATAATAGTATTCATATAAGTAGGAGAAGTCTGTTGTATATGTGAAATTTCATTTAACGCGAGATGTAGATATTTTATACAACTTTGTTCTTCTATTCCAAATTAGCAATTCATAAAATCACAATACAAGTCATAAATCCATGTGTTGTATATGCCATGTATGAGTTGACATTGAATACAAATATCCTCTTTTTATAGGAAACATTTGTAGTGATATATATTAATTAAGAAAATTTCTACTTTCATACATGTATGGAAAAAAAAGAACTTTTAAATTAAAATTTGCAATAATATACAATGTGATATTACTACTTTATCTTTAATAAATAAAAATAATAAAAACGTTACTTATAAAGCACTTACCACCGAAGTCTCTAAGCGCTATAACAAACAAAATAGATGGATAAACAATTACATATTAAACAAAACAAAAAGTGCAAATGAACCTACAAATTACAATACATATGGAATACACATCAAAGTGAACAGAGTTAGTTAATCATCAAAAGCAATTTTGAATAAATGTGTCTTAATACTAGTTTTTCAAGCAAATCTTTTCAGTTTTCATTAACTTTTCTTTTTATTCATACATAATGTACATTTTTTTATTTGCAGAAGAAGAAATAGAAGAATCAGAGGAAGAATCAACCGATGTTCAAAGCAAAGTTGATCCTGAAAAGATGACGTAAGTATCTATAAAACAACCAGGGACCCGTTTCACAAAGCCTTTTTTCAATGACAAATGACAAAAATCCGTGACAAATCTGTTGATAACCAATCAGAAGCAAGGATTTCAGTAGCTTATAACAAAAACTGTCATTTGTCACTGATGACAAGGTTTGTGAAACGACCCCCCCCCCCCCCCCAGCAGATTTTGTAGATTATACTGCAAGGTTCATGGATTGTGTGAAGCATATCAAAGTTTGTGTAAAGGCATTACGATTAAAACAATTAAATAATTATAAGTTATATGAAGCTTAGATACATATACACACGGTCATAATATTCAAATAAATGTATTAAAGGATTATGAATAATAGAAAAATTAAATACCGGGTAATTTTAATGAAGAATAACAAAAGTAAATTTTTTACAAAGAATAATGACAATTTGCTGAAAATACTTCGTATACCGATACTCTTATTTTCCATCTCTTCTTTTGATTCTGTGATTTAATTTTTTAATTTCCATCTTCATTATATCTCTATTTCTCTAACTAAACATTGGAAATAAATGAATATGTAAAAGATATGTATTCAATACAATGTCTGTATATTATTTACCATGTGTGTCCCTAGAATGCAAGAGTATGAAATACTTCATACATTGATTGTAAAGCGAAATATAACATACAATTTGTACATTTTTTTTTACTGTTCTTTTGTAACTATGCAGGACCAAATACTTATTACATATTAAAAAACTTAATACATGACCGATATGTTGGCTCAGTCAGTAGAGCGTCCGCCTCACAACCGGCAGGTCGTGGGTTCGAACCCCGGCCGCGTCATACCAAAAAGACGTTAAAAGTTGCTGCTACCTTGTTGGCGTTCAACAATAAGGGGTAGAGCAACGTCGATCTGGCGCTGCTCAGTGGCTGCCGGGCTTACGATCAATTGGGCAAAAAGAATTTCCATTTTCGGTTTAACTTAATAAAATTTAGAGTGCACTTTAAAAGATTATTATTATTATTATTATTACTTGTTTATATAACTCCATTGCATTTTAGATTCCAGTTGAAAGACAGTGACACAGTGGAGGTATTGAAGAAAAGAGCAGCCATCAGACTTCTCGCCCCATTCTCCAATCTACATATAAGTCACAAAGATGCAGAGTTAGGGTAAGAAACAAAGTTGAATTGAATTATTTGGAAATGGTATATTGTCATACAACTATTAAACATGCAGCTAGTTGCTGTTCTCTATTATTTTCATCAGTCATAGAGTGCAGAGCCAGAGTAAGATTCAAATGTACTGTTCTCTATTCTTAACATAAAAAATAAGGTAAGAAAACAAACTATGAGTTGTAATGACATATTATCTACTTGGACACATTTGTATACCCCTATTTCAGTCTCACCATCCTTATACGGTGCTTTGGCATTCACAATGATTTGCTTCAAGGGTAAAGTTTAACTCGTCTGTGTCCAGTGTGGCAAATGTAGATTATTTGCTTTCGGAGGGGCCCCTGGACCTCATAATTTATGATCCACAGCTCAATGATTTGATAGTTTACAGTAGATGTTTGTGTCACATGTTTTTGTTTTTCTGGATTGGTTAAAACAACTTCTTGAAAAACTAACTCTAAACATTTTTTAGCTTAGATGTTTTATGGGACTGGAACTTAATATACAGAATATTCTTAAATCATTTAAAATCTATCTGAAAGATATTCATTCCAATAAAAAAAAGTGTGACGGAACTGCCCCTTTCATTAAACTTAACAAGGCCAAGAATCAAGTGAGAATCCTTCATTGCAGCAATAGCGTAGAGCTTCCCTTGTTTGGGACTGTTATAACAAGAAAAATGTATTTGTTTATTTCAGGAATGCAGATGTCATTGTCAAATGTCGGACAGAAGAACATGAAGAATTTGAAAGTTTGTTATTGAGCTCCAACGGGTGTAACACCGATCAGCGTATCCATCTATTTATGGACTAGAATTATCAAATGTTCTGCCAAGGAGACTTCAGAAGAAAAGATGAAATGTGTAAATTTTGTCACTTTATATCAGGGGGATGTTTCACAAAGATCCTAAGTTGGACTTAACAATTATGGAAAGCTGTTAGCATCCATGAAAATATTATGTAAAAGTTTTTTCAAAAGGCATAAAATGTTGATTCAAATCATTCATATTTTCTATTATCATGGGAGATTTCATGTTATTGATGTGGAATTTATGAAAATACTTGAATTTTTGCTTTTGAATATATTTCATCATAAGGCTACAAAATGGCTCACCATAATATTTAAGTCCAACTGAGAGTTAAGTTCGACTTAGAATCTTTGTGAAACACCCCCTGGTATATTCATTTCTTTGCAACTGTTTGTTTGAATGGAGCATTGTGAAACAAAAAACTTTCTCATGCATGATTCACAGGTTTCATCAGTTGCTAGGACTCACAAGTTCCATGCCATGAATTCAATGAATTGAACTTGATACAACGCTGCCTTTTTAAAATTACAATAGTTTTTTAACTTTCTTGTACAGTAATGACCGTCCTCACCAATTTGTGCAAGTTTCATCTTGCAAAAGGTTCTGGTTTTACATTATTCTGTCTCCTTCAATCTTATATTTATTAACCAGGTAATGTGCATTGAAAGAGAACTTTGATGATGTGCAGAGTTCTCAAATTGTGATCATACCATATGTTGAAGGTCTTCAGAAACAGAAATAACCAGGATAAATTCCCTCAAAAAGGGTAATCCTTTTCTTTAAAATAAATATCATTATGTAAAATTTAAGAGCCAAAGGATTGTCATCTGATCTATGGTTACATAGAGGTATGATGTCGAGTGGATATGTCACTGGACTGTAGATCACAAAGGACCATGGTTCAAGTCCCGCCGCTTCACTAATGTCCTTTGGCAATGCACTGTGTGCAGTTAACCGCTGCCAGAGCTAAAGCTAGGATAATAATTTTCCAAAGCTCTATGGAAGTGCATAGAGACGTAATATAATGTGATATGCGCTATACAAGAACTGAATATTAATATAGATTTGTTGTTGCACTCCTCCGTCTCAGCAGATGAAATTTTAACATAAAATGTTATTCAGTATCGTTAAAGGGTGTGCATGGTGACTTTCTTTTGTAGAGAATTTAATTAAAAACTACACTGTAATTGCAACTCACAATAAATTGAACAAAAACTGCCTCACACAGTTGACTGGGGTATTTTTCTCACTGAAGTGTGTAATATATTTATGATCAAATATTTATCCGTCCATATTTTGTATTCATATATGTACAAATCATGTAAATAATCTTTTGAATATCTAATTTTTTATCACTGTAAGTAACATTTTAGAGAAAATCTAAACCTGATGTACATTTTATTTGATGAATATTATGGTAATATTATGGTAATATTTATGGTAATATTTAATACAGGCAGGATGATTTTTCAAATACAATTAGTGCTTCAAGTACATGTTTATCATAAAAGTAAGGTTTCCACGAAGACAAAGCATATCAATACTTATGCTGCATGATAGTTGAGTTACTTCATTAGTAGTTTTATCATCGTAGCCGCTGAGCTAAACTCACAGGTTTACCATCTCAAAAGTGAAATTTGTTGGTAAATATGGTCTTATTCCTAGGAATATTTTCTAATTGAAACAAGAAAGCAAGGGAAAGAATACAATCAGCTATCTTGTTTTACAGTACGGTATACTTCACAATAAGAACGAGTTATTTAGTTGGAACATTCATGTACCGGTACATTTTTAGTCTACTTATCTAACTTCATGATGGGGATTAAAAATTGTTAAATTGCACCTTTAATCCTTAATTAACTTGTCCTATTTCATTGGAAAGGCCTTTAAAATCATATAGGTCAGTATTCATAGCAACAAACTAATCTATGATTTTAGATTTATTGCATTGATTTATGAAGTGCCAACTGTCAATCTTTTCTCATCCTGGTCATTTAGTACCATAATTATGTAACTAAGTGAACCAACAGAAATCAGGTCCACACGAAATATACTTCTCTATTTCATTTTATGACTTGATTCATTTTGTTTAGTCATTTCAATACAGAATTACATTGATTTGTACCGTAAAAAGAGTTGAGAAAATGGCTAACACTTGGTGCCCCATAACTCAGTGGACTGAGTTAAGCAGGTTTAACTTTAAAGCCCACCTTTATGAAAGTGAGCAACAGGTTTTAGCTTCATCTTTTTGCTTCCCCATAATTCTTCTCGCTGTATATTTGGTGCCTTTTAATCATGAACAAATCTAAATGTGTATACAAAGTATAATAAAAATGCATCATTTTTGTATCCAAATAAAACTTGTTACAATTGAATTAAATAATGTGAACAATAATATTTATCTTGTTGTACGAGTTGTATTGTCTTATTTGAGTGATTTAAAAAAAAATAAGCCTTTTGAACTTGACTTAATTTTCTCTTGGTGATTGCAAAACTCAATAGAGTACTGAAGCTGTGACATAAACAATTATTCTTGGAATTTCTTAATTCTTCATTTTCTGAAAGAGCATAAAAAATAATGTCCAAATGTCATAAACCAATTGAATATGTTAAATATTGGTGATATTGTGTGATACTGTGATATGACCATCTGAAATAGATTTCCTATAGGAAGTCAGTGTCAAATTGCTCTGGCTCGTAATGTTATGAACCAGAGCAATATAACACTGAGTTCCTATAGGAAATCTTTTTATTCAGACGGTCGTATCTCGGCCAATATCAATTGGTTTTCGACATTTGGACATTATATTTTATGCTCTTTCTAAAAATGAAGAAAACATTGATGACGCCACACTTCACCACTCTATACAGAAATTACCACCTTCAGGTGAAAAAAGATAGTGAGAGGTCGAGAGAAAGGAAAAAAGACAGACAGGTAGACAGAATGATGAAGTGGATAAACTATAGGACAGAGGGAAAGTGAGACAGAGAAGGGGCAAATAGTAGGGTGAGAAAATAAGTGGATAAGGGATAACTAAATAAAAATGGACAAAAGAGAGAGTTGAGTAGAGGGGAAGGTGCAGAGAGAAATAAAGAAGAGAAAGAGATACCTTTTTTTATAATTTGAATAGTTCACTAACCCTTCATTTTAAAATAATTTTGTACGATGTCTTTACTAAATTTGCTTTTCATGACCCCCAAAAAGCGTTTCTTATAGGCTTAAGTAATACTGCTTCAACTTAAATATATAAATGGGATTAATTTAATTTACTAGTGGTTTAAAGGGGGAAA
>JAVYIG010007319.1:0-10000 GCA_035222895.1 Strongylocentrotus droebachiensis
AATTCATACATTAGAGCTCCTAGTTGTAAATGATAAATATCTTCAACTTTCAAAACACCACTATTAAAAAAAAGAACATCTGTATGCGCAAGATAGTGAGTATTACAAACAATTCGTATTACTCTTTTCTGTACCAGTAGTAATTTATCCATTTGAGATTTGAATGAGTTGCCCCAAGCTAGCACACCATAGTGCAAATATGGCAAAATCAAAGTTGCGTACAACATATGTAAAATATTCAGTGGGAACACAGATTTCAGTTTATAAATTACACCAGTATTTCTTGACAATAATTTACAAAGTTTACTAATATGGTACTTCCAATTTAAATGTTCATCAATATGCAAGCCAAGAAATTTAAATGTAGATACCCTTTCAATCTCAGCACCTTTCCGTGAAGTGCACGGCAATAAATGTAATTATGCAGTTCAACTCAATGAAGGAATTACGAACATGATTTTTAAAGTTCAGAGGTGATGTCCAAAACCTGTTAATGACCTTGAAAGTGAAAGCCGGTTCAAAGTCATGTAATATAATCCCTCATTGTGATAGGTCATTTGATATGAAATTGATCCATCATAACCTGACTTGCGTGTGGATAGAAAGTGCATTCAAGCAAAATAAAATGAAATAAAATGAAATAGGAGATGTAACCTATAACAGCAATCTGTAAGAAGTACACAGCCTCCCTTACAAACACAGTGGAACATGATACGTCCTATATCCTGGTGTTCGTGACGTGTGGCCAAGTTTGGTCAAACGACATTGATCAACCTGTATCTGTCCTTTTGTCCTTTTATCCCAACACCATGCCGTGAGAGACTATAGCTTTTCATATCATGATCTCTGATAGACCATTTTCGTAATGTAACCAAATCTGATGCAATCGTCTTTATGATGTGCCTCAATGTTATTTCATTCATCTGTTATGAATAATTTCAATAGTCAGAATACGAACTGCATACATTAGTTGTTGCCAGGTAGGACAAATATTTTGGCTTTCCCTACCTAACAACAGGTAATAATTATATGCATTTTGCAGTCTGACTAGTGAAATACAGTTATCCATTACACATGAATGAAATACTTGTATTGAGGCACTTCACAAAAACGCATGCATTGAATTTGGTATACATTACGAAAAGATAGATAGATAGATAGATAAATGGTTTATTCAAATCAAATCAAACATGTAAACAATAAATGTTCATTAATTCCATGCTTCGTAGCTAAAAACTAAATTGCGCAATGGATTACAGAATTAATTATTACAAGGTAAAATTGCACTTACTAATAATAAACTACTATAGATAATAATGCAACTCTTGGCACCGGCGTCGAACCGTTGCGCCACCCCAGTCACCAGTGGGGCACGAAACAGTAAGATCATATACCCCCCTGATGAATAGCACGACGCAACGGATCAACACCCATGCATACAATATACAGCACAATTCACAGTGAAATAATGAATAAAAAAGGACAGGTATGGCGGAGGAGAAAAAGAAAGGGGGAGGGAGTATAAGAAAATGATAACTTTTACATGATTAAAACATTACATACTTAACAAGAAATACATGCGTAATACTGTACATGGCAATTAACTGGTTTAGAACATTTCAACTCTGAAAATAGTAGTGTTGCATGTGGAAAATTACAAAAATATAAATCTATGTTTAGCATTAATCGTTCAATTTTCTATGAAATCACATTTTTTGTGAATGAATAAATACTATAGGTCATGCTTTAAATATGGTACATGTATTATAATGCTCGAGTGATTTATCCAGTTAATTAGTAAAGAGTAAAAAAAACATGATCCAGTTTAGCTAAGGTGAATTAAATCTATTTAAAAAGGCTGGGATGTAATAAACAAGATCCTATAAAAACATAACCACGTTAAATATCATTTAAAATCAGTCATACTAAAGTCTGTTTGCCCCTTCTATTAGAGTTTATACAAAGTTCAATTAAAGTTCAATAATTTTGTCATGAATGGAATGGTCTATTGTGCAGGGAAGTTTTCTTAAAGCAACCAGATTTTGGTGACAAGCTGGTTTCACTATGTCAAGAATAATGCTCGTAGACAACAGATCAACGATGTCTTGAGGATAATAATTATACATAAATCTATTTTTTTAATCGTTTAACTTGAAACTGAATATTTCGATACACGGTTTAGATGGTAATTAGAGTTTTAAAGACCCCGCCATAAGTGAACAAATAAAAAGATGAATTATGTATCAACGAAAAGCTTATAAGCCATAGATAATAATAATATATATAATTTACATGCTATTTCGGTGTCAGTCAGAGGAATATCAGCTCGCTGAAAACTCGAAATCTAAAGCTTTGAAAACCGGTTGTTGTTGACCTAAAAACTAGCCATCGACTTGATGACTTCATCTTATATGAAATACTCATATTCACAATGACTTTGAATTAATTAAGCACGGCTCATTTCCTCAGCTATAGGCGAGCCGGTCAGTCGCCGTAACCGCAGCATAAGTGACCCCTGTTTGTATTTGTATTCTACGTTCATTCAGCTTTCCATTGATAAACAACAAACAAAGACAAACGCTTATGTTGGAGATGAAAGGCTGCATTTAATGCAAGGTAGATTTTATATATTTCTTTGTATTTAAATAAAATACTTATAATTAACTTGTATGGCAGAGAGCCAGAGAAATAGTACAACAAAATATACGCGCCTAATCTGAGGTAATTGATCATGTTGTTTATGAACCGGAAAAATCATGGTTTCGGTATACAAGGGGCACTTTGAGGTGTAAAGTGTTTGTGGTTTTGTATAATATACCTATAATAATAATGCACACTCTATATCGCGTATACAATAGTTTTGAAAGTGCTGTTTGATATCCTGAATGAGTTGCACGTCGGCACAAAACGAGGAATATGGAAGACATTTTAAGAGAGAGAGAGAGAGACAGAGAGAGACAGACAGAGACAGACAGGGACAAGTAAGGGGGGGGGGAGGAAACAACGAAGTAGAACATAAGTATATTTTATTTATTGATTTATCTATATTGACATCGCGGCCTGTTGCCAAATTGTGAACATATGTACATACATTTACAATTAAAATTACAAATTCAACAAAATTTAAATATACATCTGTGACATGAAAAACATAATTAACCGTTCACATATTGCATTGAGAGGTAAATGGCTAGTAAAGAAGAGAGAGCGAGAGAGAGAGAGAGAGAGAGAGAGAGAGAGAGAGAGAGAGAGAGAAGAGGGAGAGGGGGTGGGGAGAGGGTGAGACAAGGAGAGGAAATGAAGAGGAAACGAAAGGAGGTAAGTGGCAGTTGGCAGGATCACTATAATCATGATAATAACATCTTAGAAAACTTTATTTTGAAGTACCAAATATTTATTGAATTTGATCGCTAATGAGCTCCATGGTAAGATATGAGTACTGAGGAAGCCTCATGCTGGCAGACCTTTCAGTAATATGCTCTGAAATGATTCGTAAAAGTATCCTAAAATCGATACTCTTTGATGGGGATGTGTTGTCTGATGCTTCAAAAGTTCAAATCTTCATACCCATTTTAACCCAGGTTTGAAGATACTATGAAATTTATCAACTCCGTTGATGTCTTGTTAACAGTATATGTTTTTAATTTATTTGTGGAATTAACAAAAACAAAAATTTAGCATAAATAAGATATTTCATGGACAGAAAGAGTTTCTTATGATGAGGTATTTGCCATGGCAGGAACAAGACGAAAGCTTCTGAATAATATAAGAGGTCGACAGCTGAGCTTCTTGGGGCATGTTACGGAAGAATGGTATGGACAATATTGCACTGACTGGAAGAATCGAGGGAGGAGGAATAGGGGTAGAAGGAGGATTCTGAGAATGAGTAGTTTAAGGAGTGGGATTTCAGAATGTGGAATTGATCTCGGGGAGAATGAATTACTTCATTATGGGATAGAGAGTTGTGGCACTCCATGGTGGCCAACGTCTCAGGATATGGCACACAGACGAAGAAGAAGATATTTCACGGAAGAGATTGAAATAATAATGTCTTAAATGCTCTTAATGCCATATCACCATGTGCATAACCGGTAAGTACTGTATCCGGGTATTACGGATATCACTTTTATGTTGATGGAGAGGAAAGTTCTTAGAAACTGGAAATAAATCAGACCAGGTCGCGCAAACTTTCAGGATATCATAGATACAAGTATAGGCCATTGAAACAGTGTCATAACACTTGAGATTGATATCATGTTAAAATGTCTTAATAATGAAGGTGGTCTTCTACATCAATGACCATATCCCATTTCGGTTTCTTTCTTCCAGGATACTAGTATGATATCCTTGTGAAACTGACTGAAACGTACGAAGTTCACGGTGTTTTCTTTTTAATTTCATTAGTAAAGAATGATACAAAGCCTCTATAAAGTGTTAGGAGCCTTAGCAATTTGATTTAAATTGTATCATAATGTGAAAGAGGATGTCATTCAAAGGTATCGACCAGTTTTGTAAACGCCCCCCTCTCGAAAAATGAAATGGAAGCTCTTATTACCAATCATGTGGAAGAATATGTTTTGACTAATACGTGATGATACACGAGACAAATATTGATACATTTCGTAAATTATCATATCGATCCGGCCTGGATAGAGATCACGAATGCACTTCAACATTGAACATTTGGGCATATATTTCTGCTTTTGTTGCGAATTTAGGTTGAAGTATTGCCATCTAAACCTCTGAAGGCAATATTTAAACAACATTGAATGGATATTTTGCACCCCGTTGAACCGCAATTTTACCATTACCGGTCTTTACCTTTAAGACACATTTATGCAAGGATTTTCAAAACAAATGTGTTTGAAGACGAGTGTTGAAAGAATACAAAATTTAGGTTTTCTGCGTACAACTGAAAACCCAAATTCTGTAATCTTTTATCAACATTTGTTTAAAACACATTTTTTGGGGTGAAATCTTTGGAGAGATGTGTCTTAAATGACATAAAAAGATTGATGGACTTAGGAGGGGGAAATAGAACAACAAAAAACAAATAGGGAGACAGATATAAAATAGATAGAAGGGGAAATGAAGAAATGGAGGAAAAAATTGAGAAGAAAGAAGGAGAAGGAGAGGGGGTGGGGGAGAGGGTGAAAGGCTGAGAAGAGGAAATGAAAAACGAGGCAAAATAATTGACTGCAAGGGAATGATGAGGGAAGAAAGGGAAGTACCGAATTTGCAAATTTCATACGGTATTACGTGCGATAAACGTACCCGTTTAAATGGTACACCTTAATAGTTTAAGATTGGCAATGGTGGATGTAGGAGACATCCGGTCCACCCCCCCCCCCCCCTCTCTCTCTTTAAATATCCAGTTGTCATACATTAAAATTAATTGTTTTTTTGGTTGTGAGATTTTTAGGATCTTGCCGCCCTTATTTTTGTTTTTTTTCTTTTTCTTTAACTTTCTTATGAGAAGTACTCTCCTGGGTTTATATCAACCGGTGGGAATACATCATTAACTCATAGACCTTTACAAAATATCTCAAGTACAGTGGAGGGGGGGGGGGGGGACGTCACATTCGATATAGAGTCTCCCATGTAGTATATTAATTTGTCTCCTCTTGGTTTCTTCAGAGGCGGCATGAATCTTGATTTTTGTAACATTGTCGAATGACTGCCAATAAAGTTGACGAAACATCAATCAAATCATAATCGTGCAGTCTGTTGACGACCTTCACTTTAGCCTTCCTGAACGTGAGTTTTCAAGGTCAATTTACTTCTATTACATGCAGAATAACGATGAGGCATAGATGCAATCTGCACGTCTCAGACGCTGTCAATCAAAGATATCAAATAATAATCGACGTCACCGAATATGAGCTAGGATTGACGGAAGAACAGCAAAAAAGCGGGCGGAATTAGACGATATCGAGAACGATTGGTTACAGTTTGTGTGTATTGATTACAGCTTGTGTATCGATTTGCACGTAATACTGCTAATGGTTGGAATAAATATGCAACAAGTCATACAGGCGGTTTGCGTTGATTGGCGTACCACCGTTTGCCAAATTCGGACAACCACAAAAAGCCGCGACCGTCGACAACCAATTTGAAAAAAACGTTATGGGTGGGCGATTATTTGCAGAGATGTTGTAGGGCAGTTGCCGATCGGTTGCCGAATGTCATACAAATGTCGTATAGATATCAACTACTGACCATTTCTCAACCATCATTTTCAGAGATGTTGTAGGGCAGTTGCCGATCGGTTGCCGAATGTCGTACAAATGCCGTATAGATATCAACTACCGACCATTTCTCAACCAAATTTCGCACAGTAATACTCGACACACACTGCCAATCAGTCTGATACTGTTGTCTAACATTGGAAGACCAAGAAAACCCTTCAGCAATCAGTTCGGTCGGCAAAAAACTCTCTGCGACCTCTGACAACTCACTCCCGACGACCAGTGGTTGCCCGTGTCGGCAACCGGTCGTATCTCTAGCGTGACTAAGGCTTTACTTTAATAACTTTATAATGAATCGAGAATAAAATATCGTCGGATAAGAAGAAAGTTGAGTTAATGAGAGGGATATAGATGTAGTGCTTGCATAAACGTGTATCCATCTTGGGTGTAGCCCTGGGGGGGGGGGGGGGGGGGGGTCAACGCTAATCGAAGCATACATATCGTACGCACCCACCAAAATAGTGCCACGATTAAACTTTTATTTGGCTTTTGGGGTTTCATTGTTTGTAAATTAAGAAAACATGTAGGCTGATAAATTCTGTTTTTTCCGGTCAAAATGAAAGTAGGTTGTTATCTAAATGTCTTTGCATGTTATCTCAGACATGATCAAACGGTGAGACCTGAATTATTGAGTTCAACCGAATCAACTCCATACACACACCTCCATTAGATTCAACACACTCTGAAACACATTTCCAGATAACACACAATCAATCAGAGCATGCAAAACAGGGACCCCGTTTCACAAGCCTTTTTTCAATGACAAATGACTAAAATCAGTGACAAATCTGCTGATAATCAATCAGAAGCAAGAATTTCATTAGCTTATAACAAAAACTGTCATTTGTCACTGATGAAAATTTTGTGAAACGCCCCCCCCCCCCCCCCTTCCCAGAAATGGATAGCGTTTCGTCTTCTGGCGGGATGACTGATCTGTCAAGCCAAAAAGGATGCACAAGTTGACTGACTTACCCAGCTCTTCAAAAAATATCTTGATATAACATACTACGACCTCAGATGAAAGAACAAAATGAACCATCAATTAGAAAACTAGGAATAGGAAGTACATAAAAGAAATAACAGAAAAAATATTTTCCTGGGAAGTACGCGAGTTTTCATGTAAGACCTTAAAATCTTATACAAAATTTTCGATTTTCTGCCCAAATTTGTTAACATATAATATCCAATAGTTATTTAGAAAGCTTGGTTCATGCTGGACGACTGATTTTCAATATTTGTTTTAGAGATTCCTTTTTATTTCTCTATGTTCAAGATAAGATAACATGACAAGATATGATAGCATTACAAGGTATTATATAACAGTACAAAAACAATCATAATGATATATAATGTTAACTTCAATACAATAAAGCCATTTCTATAGTGCTCTTACAAACTAAATGTGTTTCACAGCGCTTACATAAAGGATATCAAAGAATCTATTGTTGATCATATTATAATAATAATAATCTTTTAAAGTCCACTCCAAATTTTATTAAACCGAAACGGAAATTCTTTTTGCCTAATTGAACGTGAGCCCGGCAGCCACTGAGCAGCGCCAGATCGACGATGCTCTATCCCTTATTGTTGAACGCCAAACAAGGTAGCAGCAACTCCCATCTTTAAACGTCTTATGGTATGAAGCGGCCGGGGTTCGAACCAACGACATCCCGGTTGTGAGGCGGACGCTCTACTGACTGAGCCAACACACAATCATGGTAAAAGAGGAGAGTTTTTAGACATTTTCGGAAGACATCCAGCAAAGGTGATAATCGAACAAAACGTGGAAGCTCATTCCAGAGTCGAGGAGCACATGCATTGAAAGCATTGTCGCCAGCTTCAATGGAAGTTCATACATACAAAAAATAACAAGAAAGATGAACAACTCAACACTGCCCCCCCCCCCTCCTCCCCCTCCCACTCCCACTCCCCCTCGATTCCCCTCTCAGTACAGTAATTTTTACCCAAAACTGGAACAAGCATTGCTTTTTTAGATTTAAACTGAATACTTTCATATTTTTCAACATATTATTATGCAGAAATTAAATTATGAGTTTTTCCTTTATTAAGCACACAATCTAAATTCAAATTCAAATTTCAAATTTATTCATGTTTCCAACAAACATTACAAATCAATTATAAGCATTTAAAACAAATGTAAGAAATACATGTTGAAACAGAGGGATCCACTAAAAAGCAATGCTTGTACAAGTGTGAACACCTCAAATGAAACTTAGGAATAATGAGTAATTAAATTAACTAATCTGTAACTACAAAAGGAACTAAAAAATAGGGGATAGAAAAAGGGGAATGCCAACAGAGACGAGAAGGAACAAGACAATACTTTACACGACAAAGAGAGAAGAACACGGTCATAATACAAAGATTAGACAATGACAAAAAGAAGTGAGAGATCGAGGATACGGAAAATAATACTAAATGATGAGCTGCATGTGGGGTTGAGAAGAAGATAAATTATAGCCCTAAACTCAAACCCCAAACTCTTTCACTTCCTTCCCTCCTCTCTTACACTTTGGACTTTTGTAAAATGTATCAACATTGATATAATTTCCTTTATATAGTTCATATTTCATCTGAAAAATCCCTCGTATCCTTCCAATAGTCAAGATTAAGTTTCAAGTTTCAAGTTTCAAGTTTATTTATCTTTCTTTCATAACACACATTATAAATATGACATGAATATAAAGGAGTGAATAGAATATGGCGTTACAATAGAAAGATGAGGTGACCTTGGTTGAAAGCAAGGCTTGTGGATTTAAGGTCCCTCATGAGTAGTTTAAGAGTATGTCCTAAAAGAACAAACTCGTCAAATAAAAAATAAAACAAATTGCGTACATTTAAATGCTTACAAAACTCAACTAACTAAACAACTGAGAAAATATTAAACATAAATAAGTACAATAAAATCTACTGACTACTAAATAATGGCTATAAACACCAGGAACAGGAATATACTAAGAGCAACAGGACTGAAACACAGACAAAAACTAAACAAGACAGACAGATGAATAGATGTGAGAAACGGGAGTAGAATAATGCTGACCTATATAGCAAATAGTTTTCTTAAATATTGATCACAACTATAAATCTAGACGATATCGACTCAAATACAGTAACTTCACTTTGCGCTTAAATACATAAATACTGACCGATTGCGCTATTCTTGGTTCAAGGGAATTCCAAAACCTAGGTCCAGTGGACCCCCAAAGTAGTAAGGGCAAATTGCGTTCTAACAAGAGGTAAGTGATATGCTTGCGCCTGTCTTGTGGAATAACTATGAACTTGGTTATTTTTCTTAAATATTCCAGCCAAGGCTACTGGCAGTAGACCTGCATTCAATTCATACATTAGAGCTCCTAGTTGTACATGATAAATATCTTCAACTTTCAAAACACCACTATTAAAAAAAAGAACATCTGTATGCGCAAGATAGTGAGTATTACAAACAATTCGTATTACTCTTTTCTGTACCAGTAGTAATTTATCCATTTGAGATTTGAATGAGTTGCCCCAAGCTAGCACACCATAGTGCAAATATGGCAAAATCAAAGTTGCGTACAACATATGTAAAATATTCGGTGGGAACATAGATTTCAATTTATAAATTACACCAGTATTTCTTGACAATAATTTACAAAGTTTACTAATATGGTACTTCCAATTTAAATGTTCATCAATATGCAAGCCAAGAAATTTAAATGTAGATACCCTTTCAATCTCAACACCATTAA
>JAVYIG010007319.1:15000-103826 GCA_035222895.1 Strongylocentrotus droebachiensis
AAAAGCTGTGCGTAAATTGGCTTGGGGTCCAGGGGTGGAGCCCCCTGGAATCTTAGGGTTTTAGCAGGCCAAGGACGTAGGAGTGTAATTCAAAGTGGGGGAGAGCACCAACAAAAAAGGGTACTTTCCGGGAAAAGGGGGCACCTACAAAGGGAAACCTCAAAGCGGAAATATACAATTTGTTAGACATTGGTATAATAATTTATACCCTTACATTGTAATTAAATATCAGGGCTGATTTCAATGTTTGTTTCTTTCTTTACATGGTCCAAGATATTGTTTCAGTTGGGTATGATGGTATTAATATTTATTTACGATCGAACGAAGACAGTGAGCAAAAATGTTGAGATTTGTGAGGTTGCAGTGCAAAAATTACACCTTCCAAAAAGGGGGAAAGCAATCCTGATGGGGTTTTAAATGTTTTTTTTTGCCAGGCCTTGGTTGGTTTCTCTCTATTTTTAACATACTTTTTTCAAAAAACGAAGGGGGAGGGCTCGAGCCCCCCGAGCCCCGCCGTAGTGCCGGCCCTGTACATTATGTAACAGCCGGCGTGATGATTTGACAAATTGACCTGAAGCTAACTGAGACCTGACATACTTTTGAACGTTGTAACTTGTGCGCCCTATTTTATAGTGTAGAGCGATCTTCTGCCTTTTGTTTAAAGATAATGTTGGATACTGGTATAGGCCATATATACAACACAAATTAGGGCTAGTTCTGACCTGAAAAAGACCAAAATCTCGGAGCATGACTAGGTGGCCCGGGGCCTTGGCCTATATAAGGATAAGTGAGTGCTCTGCAAGGGTCCACTTCTAACTAGTGTCTTTAGACCTTCTTTTTTCCCGTTTCCTTTGGTTTGGTTTGGTTTGGTTTGGTTTGGTTTGGTTTTGTTTTGTTTTGTTTGTTTCGTTTTGTTTTGCCTTGCTTTAATTTGGTTGGGTTTGCTTTGCTTTGCTTTCTCTTTATTCAAAGAGGGGTCCAGGTCCCTCGGTCACCCCCCCCCCTCGTGTATCTGCGCCTGGCCTGACTCATCTTGGTACAATAATAATTTCTCCGTTTTTTTTCCTTCTTTTTAAAATCTTTGCTCACTGGTTTTAACAATTATTTAAACTCTGTTTTAGCAAATATGTCAATTTTGTCATTAAAAGATACTTATAGATATCAGTATGACTTATAAACCATCTTGCTGCCAGACAATCGGACGGCGGTTGCTCAAATATTGGAAACTTATATTTACTCCGGGGCTACAGCCCCAAGCCCCTCTTGCCTCGTGTATTATTGTGGCATATCAGTAAAAATTAACCTTTTTGCAAGACCGCATATAAGCTTACGATATGTGAGGTTGCAGCCCTACACAACCCCCCCCCCCCCAGCTTCGTAAACGTTAGAATAGTCAATATTCAGGTATTTGTCACCTCTTATGCAAATAATGAGGCGGTCTATTTGTAGATTTGAATCATTATCTAATATATTTTTATGACAATATTACGTAATAAAATGACAAAATTTAGAAACTGGAACGTTGGCATTCGGACGATGTCAAATCTTCTAACGGTCATGACGATGCCCCTTTTGCCAGTACGCCAAGATAATTTATGTACCCGCATTTTTCAATCGTTTCTATACATGCAATGGCGGCTCCAGAGCATTACCCCTCCCCTCCCCCCCCCACCACACCACTTCCTTCTATTTCAGCACACTCGCAAAGCATACAACGCGAAGTTTTCCTCCCCCCCCCCAACCCCCTCCTCCTCTGTTTGGAGCTACTGCTATAGCATGCATGCACTAGGGTATGCAGGCACCCCTTTATCTGAAATCCCGTATCAATTTCCAAGACATGCGAGTCATACATCTTTACATCATTTCAAAATCAAAGGAGGACTAAGCGCATCACTTTATATAAAAGTATGGTAAGACAATGTCCTCTGATAATCCCATTTTAGCCTGATCAAGGAGTTAGAAGATGATGACTGGTTTAAATCAACAGGGTTTACAACACCTCTCGATCTCTCTCTCTCTCTACTTTCTTTCTGTATCTCTCTCTCTCTGTCTCTCTCTCCCTCTGACACAAACACTCTATTTCTCTATCTCTCTCTCACTCTCTCTGACTTTCTCAACCTCTCTCTCTCTTTCTATGTATCTCTTTCTCCACCTTCTTTCCTTTCTTATCTCCCCCTCTTTTTCTCACCTACTGCACTCTTTCTCAGTCAATACAACTCATTATTTCTCTGTTCTTCATTATCCCCCTCTCCCCTCTCCCCCTCTCTCTCTCTCTCCTCCCCCCTCTCTCTCTCCCTTGATCCCTCTTTCTCATCGTTACGTTTAAAGAAGCACAATTGAACATCTTGAGTTTTACTATCCCACAGATTTAATGAATATATACATCAAGGAGCTCAGAAATATACACCAAAACATCCGGATCAAATTAAATAAAGAAAATGTAAAATCAAATTCAGATCTGCGGTGATTTTGTTCATGCAGTATGACGCAAAAATGTAACGGAATGGAGAAAGTTTGTTTAGCACTCATGAGCTTAAAATACACTTTGCAAATCAATTAAGTCGCTAGTCAACTCCTCTCAATATTGTTTTGACTCAGGCCTAGACTGATAAATGTACAGTACATTCGTATTATAATGTAGTGCTTCCATGTTAAATCACAATAAAATACTGTAATACTGATAATTATGTTACAATGATCATAACAAAATCAAATAGCACTTTAATAATCTAATACACCCAGGATTTTCAATACGTTATATACCATACTTTTAACATTCAGTACATTCAAGACGTAATTGAATTCCACTACTTCTCTCTTCCGGTACATTGTTCAAGATAGACAGTTGGCTTCTAGCCAGTCCTGTATGGGAATGTAATTGAGTTCAAACTGCTAAAGAACGCTTAACTTTAGATCAACTACCGAGTGCAGATGTATGAAAACTTCACTAGTTTTGAATGAGTGTGGTGAAAGTAGGTTATCACGAGTGTGACTCATGTGATGACATCACAATGCAAGCTTCTCAAGATCTAACCTTCACAACATCTACTTTTATAATCAAGAAGGTTTTTTGGGGGTGGTAATTACTAAACGATCAACGAAAGATTAAAGAAGTAGTAAACAATAATATTCAAGAGATGGGTATATCCTCTAGCGGATCTAGATTTCTATGACCAAGCAGGGGTACTCTCGCAAAATTATTCTGTTATTGGGCCTGTGATTGAACTTGACTACTGTACACGACTGGTACTTGTTTTCTTTCACAGATCTAAATAAAAAGTATGGCAGATTTGTTAGTCCGCCAGGGTGGGGGGGGGGGGGGGCAATCTCCATGTATGATGTAAAACCTTCGTTAGAAACTACAAGTACGATGTAGGTCAGGTGTGAGCGCATTTTTCAATCCATAAATGGCATCTGTCCAAAAAAAAATGGACATATCAATTTACACAACGAGATGAACATCTTTCTTGGCTTACATCGATCAAGGTTAAAGCGTCGATGTTGGTTGGGGGGGGGGGGGGGGGGGGGGTGGGGGTGTTGACTACTTTATTTGTCAGGGTTTGGTTCGCTTTAGAATCTGATTCTCGATCTCGATTGCCTAGCTCACCCATTTCCATTCATTCCGCATGAACTCTCTACAGGGTAGCATATCCGTTAAGAGCAACAATATGTATTTCATTCAATTGCAGCTCTAAACGTGACTAAATACGAGACATGCTTTAATGTAAGGACAGAAGATATCAAACGGAAAATCAAGGCATGGTTTAAAACATGTTCAGACATATCTAGAATTTAGAAAACATGTTCAAACATAGAATATAGAAAACATGTCATCTCACCTACACTAATATGTAGAAAGACTTGAAGTCAGATATAACTGAGGGTAATGATCAATAACCATTTCATTTCAAAGCGCTCCATTTTGCTTAGATTTGCTTCAACAGGAAAAGAACGATGATGATATATACGTTTCCTATTCACTTCGATGGGAGAAAAATGAAACTGTGAAATCGAATAGAATATTATAATCAATTAGATAGATATTGTGAAAGGGAAAACTTAATTTGCAATCTGACCTATGCTATTGTAACAAACATTTCCCCCTATTCTATTAGAATTGTATAGAGACGCTCGACGTTGGGGAAATTTTCTAGCAAACACAAGGTTATCGTCACAGCACTCGTATCACAATGCTTGATTAACAATCAAATCATTTATGTACCAGGAAGTATAATATTACGATCTCAAGAATCATATTTTCCAGGGTACTTGATATCCCTGGGGCTATCCTACCCTTGTATGCACAGAAATCACCTTGAAGTGTGAGTATTACTATGTAATGTTATATCCATGTTTATTTGTATTGTTGTTCATGCGCTTGAGATTAGACATTCCTTTAAAAAAATCTAAGAAATCACCTTGAAGTATGATTATTACTATGTAATTTTATATGCATGTTTGTTTGTATTGGTGTTCATGCGCTTCAGATTAGACATTCATTAACAAAATAGCAATAACATCGTACAAGCAACATAAGTGCTCGATATTATATACCAGTTATTTGTCTTGGTTTCTTTAAAAAAATACATGCACGAATATGTCATAATAAAGCACTGAAATGCATGAAAGAATTTTCGTAGTCATAATAATGTTTTTACTGTCATATAATTTTATTGGCTTATTTTTCTTCTTTTTTCCTGATATTTATACAGGGTGGCACATTTTACCATTTATAATGTTGCGCTATTGGCAAGGCAAGGGGATGTTGGGATTTTACATTACTAATTTAGAAATAATGCCATCTTTTAAACCGTTTCCCGTGCCATGTAAACCTATGATTACATTTGTCCTCATTTTTAGTGACTAATCATTACTCTTTTTTTGTTGGTAGGTTTTAAGCCAAAATACCTATAAAAGTGTCCGTTAGCATTCACTTGAAAATGACAACCATCGGCATTGGCAATGACTGGTGCTATCACATGACCGTGCGCTGAGTGACATGATTTGATCTTGTTTGTATCGACATAGAACCTTGTAGCCTGTATCGAGGAAATGAGGAAGATAAACAAATACTACTCATGTCACGAACAACTAAAACGTGGCCTAAACAAATAAACATCACGTTGTAGATTAATTATGCATTATCTGAAAAGTATATAGGCCATACAGGGTCATGGCATCAACTTCCTCTAAAACAACAGACTGCATGCAATATGACGTAGTTAAGACAGGATATAGCCTAGTACTAAATTTCTCGCTCGTTATAGCGCCCTTTCTTAAAACAGAGTAGGCCTACACGTACTAAAAATCACATATTAATATTCGGTGGTTTGGAAACTGGGTGAAAGCAAGCACCAATACCTACATAATCATAATATCACAGTGAATTTATCAGACATAGTATAATTTGATACTAATATTCTAATAAGATACAATTTGATTGAGGGGGGGTCTTTCGTCTCCATGACAGCATGTGTGACGCCACAGACGCATTTATAGAAGTTAAGTTTCAAATGAATGGCAAGGTATATGTAACCTTTCTTAGAATAATAGTGTTCAGATGAAATGATATTGTAAAATGTTCAAATTTGTTATAACTATACGTATACCTTCAAAAAGAAATAAACTACCAAATATTTCAGAATGAAGACTATTGCATGATAATACCATTTTATACAGTTTTGATTTTTGTTAAACTCGTATCAGTTTTAGCAGTTACATTTAGTAAATGTGATGAGTCTTACAGCTAAAAATACACACATTCTTTCATAAAATATGAGGGGGCTCTATATTACTTGGAATTTACAATGTTGTATTCATACTAGAAACCTAAAATGGTCACCTACTTTCTCTAAGTCTAATGTATCAAACTATAAAGTCTTCCCACGTTAATTTTGAGAAACGAAAAGAGTCTCAAATGTTCTATGCATGGTCTAGTTTTATGTCACATTGAAGGAATTAAGAATTTCTCGCGAATCCATAAAGTAAATTTTATACAATACGCATGTCGTTTCAAAAGTTAAGTTAAGATCCACACAGGCCGCCGCTAAACCTTTTTAATTGGGGAGGGGTGATCCCAGCCAAATTTGCCGACAGTGGATTGACAATATCTACACAATATAATAATACAGAGTGATAATACTTAACCAATAATGGAATAATTTATAGACTGAAAAGTCATAGATTATGGTGATTTTTAGACATGTCTTTGGTACAAAATACGAATGTAAATCCGTCGACAAAAATGGTTATCTGACCCCTCCCTCTCGGCGACGCTCCTGCGTAACAAAATGTACACTTAGTAGTGTTCGATTTATTAAAAGTACTGACTTCATATTGAGAACTGTTTATGATGGTGATATGCTATAGTTGCTTGATCGAATATTTCAAATGTACTGACAACAAAAGTACACATTTATCATTGGTGTTCATTCAATTTCAAATCGTGTCAAGATATGAAAAGCGATCAAAAATGTTCCCAACTATATTATCAATAAGTTAACAGTCATTATTTTGATTACATGGAAGTTAGCGATTGATCCCTTTACTAATGACATCAGTTATTATGCGAGCTTTGTCTGTCTGGTGATTCCTTCCTCTGGCTTCCAAACGATCTAGAGGGATTGTTCGAGTTTTGTCTCACAAACGAGTCTTTCTTCAAGCTACAAAATGAAGGGTGACCATCTCGTACATTTACTGTCCTGATTGCCCCCTCCCCTCTCCCCTCTGAATGTTGGTGTAGGCTCATCGCACGGCGAAGACACTTGGAAGGTTTAGGGATCGAACCTATCTGACATCTGATGATGTATCGAAAGACCACTTTCATGGTGGGATGCTTGTAGGCGTATATTATGGGATTCACACAGCCATTGAACACAAGGGGGATGCTTGCGTAGAGTACAAGAAGATCTAGTATCGGGCCTGAAGGGAGGATTAACGTAATGGTATATGGTATGATACACAGAAAAAACGCACAAATTACATAAAAGAGATTCTTAGTAATCTCAATTTCGCGTGTACTAACTATTTTTTTAGATCGTTTCTTCGTCTCCACTTTGCCGCCATTGGAATGGGCGTGGCTATGTGTTTGACTTGGAACTGCACTCGTATCCGTATGGTGTTCCTGAGTACTGCTGAGATCATCCAAGTTGCTCGGTTCACTCGGGGGTAATTTTGAAGTCGAGTGGTTTCGCAGACGACGAACGTGACGTCTGATGTAGATCCAGATTTTGATGTAGCAGAAGAGAATAATGGCGAAGGTAAATAAGAACGTGATAGCGACTAAGATGTCACTCACGAATGCAAACGAATGAGTTTCATCCCACAGACAGGCCCTATAGGAAGGTGAGTAACCAAGCTTACCAATGCCGACGGCTTGAGGCAAAACCAGTACGATGGTTGGATACAACCAAGCAATGGCGGTCATTGTGAATAACTTTCTCGTCGTGTAGAGCCAGGAATACCTCTTTCTTGGTTGTGTGATGAGAAAGCAACGATTAAATGCTATCAGAGCCAATGTCAGGATGCTGCCCACCAAGCAGATGATACTGATAGCCCCTATGAAGGCGCACAGGCCACCGGGTAGACGTGTACTGTCATCTCGACTCAGAAACATGGCCACCTGGAAGGGAAGGGTCAAGCATGATAGCAGGTCGGTGATTGCAAGACTGACCACGAACACGTTGGTTGGTGTCTGTAGTTTTCTGCAGAGTGCGACGGCGGCGATGACCATGGAGTTACCGACGATGCCAAAGATACAGATGATGATGTAGCAGACAGAAATGACGATGAACTGAGTATTACTCGCCAGCTCCACGTTAATAGGCCGTTCTGTCGATCCATCATCCACGGGAGACGCCATGCTGACGGTGGAGTTTGCCATAATGATGACGATCAAATTAAGATATAAGTGTGATGCTTTGGAGTTCCTGGCAGAAGTCACATCTGCATGAAATATTGTCACCACATCCAGGCTTGTCTATTGCTGATAGAAAAGAAGTTGATCAATTCTAGTTTCAAACATCACTCATTCGTCAATCTGTCTCCTAAAACATCGTTGCATTTCACTTTCAGTAAACTAGGATAGAAGTGTTCAACATGTTAGATGAAGATGCACGATAGCATGTTCCAGGGAAGTATATCTGCGAACGTTTGTCGACTTCACTGGTAACAGAAAGTAATAATGAACCCTTGTTGAAACGCAGGTATAAAAACAAATTTGTCTGACTCTTATTTGTTCAGGAGTTAGAAGTGAAATCAAGCTCTGAGTGGCTGGTATTGGTTACTGCACACGCGTTCTCACTCTCTCTCTCTCTCTTTCCGTCAGACAGTGACCCAATTCATTTCGTTCAAATAAGTTGGTGAGCACTTCTGAATACAACGCATGCGCATGACGATGTTAATCGATATGTCGTTTAGTGTGTTGACTGGTGATTTCATTGCTGCTTTTGTAGAATATGCGGGTCTGTTTTCCTGACAATGTTTCATTGTCACGCTTTTGCCTCTAGCTCCTATGTCAATTGCAAGTCTGGTGTTCGTATCAAGTCTAAGGATGACTGGAGTAGCATCTGTTGATTTTGGAGACGAAAAGGGTGGGGTGGTCGAAGTTGACAGACGGAATTGGTGTTATTGGGATGGGTTCATTCAAGAAAAGGAATCGAAATGAAAGGAGGTATGAGTCACAGTTGATGGTCAGGGTTGAGGGAAACAAAGCCCCCGGCAAGAAGTACCTTAATTAGTGCACATTCATTAAGTAAAAGACAGAAATGATGATATTAATGATTACAAAAATGTCCCATGATGACAATATAAGTTTCAACAGACACCTATTAATAAGCATTCTCCTCTGCTATAGTCTGAGAATAATGGACCTGAAAATTCGACAATTTATTTTAGATTTTAAAATAGAATGTATTAATGAAGAAAGCGTTAACAGAATACACTTATTGTTAATAGTCATGAATAATCAGTTCACCAATAGTTCTACAAAGCGAATGATTTATACCTCGAAGGGGAGCCATGGGGGTGATACTTCCCCTTTCTCAACGAGCGATGAAAGGTGATTATCTTAAACCTAATGATAATCCCAGATCAGCCCGATTCCACTGATAAACTTCAGGAAGTCCTTGTCTTGTCCACATGCAAGGGAAATGGATCTAGCTGTGTTTTGGCTTTCTCGTTCTCGTCCCACTTTCATTGAGATATCAGTGGGGAAAACAAATTAATTATCGAATTAGTATTAAAACATGGCATCGGATTGCTTAACAAGGAAATAATGAGGGTAATTCCTTGAGGGATGACAGTGCAAAGACACGTCGTGTGTATATCTTTGTAAAATTGCACACAAAAAAGAGAGATTAACTTGAAATGAATGTATATTTTAGTGATGCTTTATATGCACCACAATTTACAAGAGTTATGTGCACTATCGCCACGTCTATAGGATTATTCTGAGGATAATCATGTTTGAAAATGTACATGTTTATTCAGAATGTAAAGAAAAGGGTTTGCTACGAGATGATGTGAACATATAGGAATTATTGGTCCAAATATTAAAAAGAAAAAAAACCTCTTCAAAATAGAACTGAGAAGAAGAATTAAATTGCATGGGCATATTATATTTAAACAACTTTTATTTAAAAAAAAAAAACCAACGAAAAAAAAATGCATATAATTATAGTCAAGTCATCCATATGAAAGCAAAGCCGGCTAACAACTCCTCCCCCCTCTCACCTTCACCCCAATTAAAAAATTAAATGCAATGGATAATTATGTATAGAAATGTTGATGGGTGCCCCAGATTTTGGGAAATGGCTCCATTAATACAACGTTAAAGTATAGGTAGCATAATACCCACGCACTCCTAAGGGAAATTTTGCGCGCCCCTCTCTCTTACCACCACCATCACCACCACCACTACCATGTTTGTAGATTTCTGGATCCGCTAGGACAAAGACTACCTTCATACTATTCATCCGAGTTTTCTCGAGTAAAACTGAGAGAAGATAATAGAGTTGATAAACAAATGTATCGAATGGTGTTAATCACCTCTGAATTTCTTGTTTCGAATAGTCATTAAGGCTTGATACATGCACACTATAGTCTTCCCAATTGATTAAAAACTAATTATTTTCAATACGTGTAATTTAGTGGAAGTCAATATGGTAGAAAAACATAAGGATTGCGAAATACACTTTCAGCTTCTATTTCCTGATATGATATTCTTCACAGAATAACGCCAAGATCAATATCTCTAGCATCCGTTGAGAAAGCTATCAAATTTCTCGCGGTTATTGGGATTGATTCTTACTGTAGTCTTAAAGCCCCTCTAAAGTGTTCGGACACAAAATTTCGCCAAAAGTTAGATGGCAAACTTTTACTTAAATTGTATCGTAATGTTAAAGAGGATGTCATTAATTTTTAGACACAGTTCTGCAAAGATCCCCCCCTCCAAAAAAATATATGTTTGAAGACAAAATTGATAAAAGAATGCATAATTTGGGTTTCCTGTTGTACGCAGAAAACCTATATGTTGTATTCTTTCATCAATATTTGGCTTCAAACACATTTGCTTTGAAAATCCTTGTAGAAATGTGGCTTAAATGACATCCTCGTTCACATTATGATACAATTTTAGTGAAATGTTGCCATGAAACGTTTGAGGATCCCAACACTTTAGAGGGGCTTTAACTACTCATTTCTGATGATTTGGTATAATATTCCTTGAAAGAGGATCTCAAGTATATGCTTTCAGCATGCACCTGGCCTTCAGTACATGATGTACATCCGCTTTGCTCAATCTCATGAACTCTGTACATGAATATCATGAAAGATGTACTATAATCTTTTTATTTAATTGATCCTTATCATTTAAAAAATTAACATATAAATGTGACGTTCATTTTCATGATACACTATAGGTAACATCACAACAATATAAATATATACATCAGGTATACGAGGTCGAGGGAAAATGGAAAGAGGAGAAGAAGAGATGACAAGAGAGAGAGAGAGAGAGAGAGAGAGAGAGAGAGAGAGAGAAGATGAATAGAAGATGAATAGAGAGAAGGTGAAAGAAAACAAAGTATATTCATAATACTGATAAATAAAATATTATCCCTCATTATTTTTGTAATGAGCGTTAATTGTGGTGTACATTTTTGTTTTCTGTTTAGAATATTACAACAGGTAATTGCTAATTTTAAGTTGCAATGTGCCACATTTTTCAGAGACATATCAGTGCCAATTTCTTTCCTCTTGCATATTTATATGAGGTTTGAAAAATTAAAGTAAATACAAACAAAACTTCAACAAGCTCCGCTTCTAGTTAGTTCATCTTTCATTGCATATTTTTCCGTAATATAATTATTCATTGTATTATGTTTGGCATGAGAAATAATAAAAATCATTTGAATTTGATAATATAGCTTTTTTGTTTATCCTTCCCTCCCTTTCTCTTAATACTCATGATATCCATCGGACCAAAGGAAAAAATACAATCGTTAATAATGCTTTTCTTTTTACGCATTTCTTAATAAGCCTAGAAAATAATACGTAGTTGAAACTTTAAACTCTTAAAGCGTCCCCAAATATAATTATCATAGAGCCAGAATGACTATACTAAAAATTTAATTTTAGATGAAATTCTCCACACATCCACTGATTTCAATTAAATCATGTTATTGTTAAAGGAAACCAAAACCTTCATACTAAGTTACTTTTATTGTAAAGTTTAAGATATTTAAAAATATCAGTGAAAATTTGAACAAAATCGGGCAAGGAATAAGGAAGTTAGAGCCTTTTGAAATGACTAGTCACTAGAGGGCGGTATTCAATTTGATGACATCATCTGTGAACAACTCTCCATGCCTTTTGTACATCAAATTTCATGTTTTTCCTTCTTTCTTGTGATTGAGATAATCTACTCCCCTGAATGCAAGATATAGAATGCAAAATGATATTCTACTTCACATGTTATGAAGTCGGATCAAGAACACAAATAAATACGAAGAAAACAAAAAAATTGTGAAATTTTATGTACAAAAGGCATGGAGAGTTATTCACAGATGATGTCATCAAATTGAATACCGCCCTCTAGTGACTAGTCATTTCAAAAGGCTCTAACTTCCTTATTCCTTGCCCGATTTTGTTCAAATTTTCACTGATATTTTTTAAATATCTTAAACTTTACAATAAAAGTAACTTATTATGAAGGTTTTGGTTTCCTTTAAGTTATTTCTATTAAGTTTTGTTTTGAAGATCATTTTTAAAAGGCCATTTATGTGCTTTTTATGATCCTCCCACTTGAGGTATCTTACATATTATGTTTGTATTTTGAAGATTATATAATATCGTCTTTATCTTGACGTGGAATGGAAGAGCCTTCTTTCTCATTACCGTATTGAATTCTGAGCTCCACAAAAGTCATATTAGTAGGAGGTGTAAGCAAAGAGCTATTAAAGCTCCTTGGTAGAATTGAAAGATTTATATTTCCCTGGAATGAATAAAATATCCTCAGTCTATGACATAATCAAAGGGGTATAGTATTTAAAATGCAATGTATTTTTTATCGTCTTTCTCTCCTGCTGCTGTTCTTGTTTTTGTTTCGATTTGTTTTGTATGAACTCAATGTGAAATGAAATCAAATTTAATGCACAAATCTTTTTTAAGTGTCTCGTAACAAATTATGTCATTCACCTGTTACGAATAATTCTGTGTCAAAAGTCAGAATTGCGAATTGCATACATTATGGCTTTTCCTACCTAGCAACATGTAATGTATGTAATTCGCATCGTGACTATTGACATGCAGTTATTCATAACAGGTGAATTAAATAATTTGTAACGAGGCACTTAACAAAGATTTGTGCATTAAATTTGAGTGCATTTAATTTGATTACATTACGAAAAATAACTGTACATAATTATACAAGGCATTCTCCGCCAGAGTGTTCAATGCAGGTAGCATGAGAAATTTATAAAAAATCTTTTAGATTTGCAAACTCTAATATTTACAGAATACGAAACAATGAATGGGTGATTTGTAATAAACCCTATTTTGGGGAGAGGGAGTAGTCAGAGTAGACCATGATTTTACAATTTTCGATAGCATAAAAGGTACGTTACTACAATTTTGTTATGTACAAAGTTCCGAAATTCTGTAGGAATATTTGGAATTGATTGTCAACATGTATATCAAAATGACGTATGAGGGTGTGTAGTAACTTTGCAACAGTTCCTGTTATAACTACTTTTATAAAAACAGGACTGTGAGAACTTTTTTTAACCACGACTGTATTGTGTCAAACAGTGGTGATGATCATAACTAATATATATCCACCTAAAGTGATAAATCCCTACTAAAAAGATTGGAGTCATCGATAAAATAACTGAAGGTCTTTTACTGCCCATTGTATTCCAACGCCATTGCTGTGTCATTGTGTGAATAACAGCGTGTTCATAATTTATTTTAATCCTTAAATTTTAGTCCGCGATCATCAATCATGACGTCATGTTGTGTTTCTGATGCAACGTAAAATTTACGTCTCATCAGAAAACGCTCTTGGTATCAACAATGTTGATTTGAGGTCTTTGTAAGAGAGTGCTTATCAATCTCAATTATAAATGAATTGAATATAAAAAGAATCAAAATAATACATTTACAGTTTGGATAAACAAAACACTTTCAAGCCGATATATCTCGCCGAATTCCATGATGTTTAACTTTCAATCAATGACAAAGAAGATGACCCAAAATGCTGGTATCATATTTGAGGTAACGTATTGTTATGGTATATTTTTAGTGATTTTACCACAAATGGACAATGGTATATTCAGGAGATATTGGAGAGGTAGAGAATACATAAATAATGTCAGAGAATTACTACCGAGCACTTCGTGATGAAAATGAAGAGAACGAATTTACTTTTGCTCATTTTAAACACAAAACCCTTTAATATAACCAATACGGTAACGTTTCTAATATAGCGTAAGGTTTCTGTCGGTATTTTATTATTTGTAATGTAGTTCTCTTTCAATGTTTGTATTCAAATACAATCCTACGTGTCGATGAATCTGTCAATGAACTGATGAATAAAATATGATCTGACGTCGTATAATCGTTATTTATCCTAACGGTAGGGAAATATGAGTAACGTACCTGTTGCAATCTGAAAGTAAGGAAGGTATTTTTTTTTTAAATTTAGAATGTGCTTTATAATATAACTTTGTTGAAAAGTAGGCTATCACATTCGTTTTAGGGCGTTTTAGTATCTAGGACTTCCGTAATCTAACCACATTTTCCATTAGTCATACCACGGTCTTCACTGTTTGCATTGATGAGAAAAAATGGTAACGTATCTGGTCGCAATATTGTCGACATGCCTTCAAGAGCCAAAGCGAGAACGTGAAAGCATAACATCGTCTTATGTTACCCTTTATAATTGGAAAATGATGCAACCTAAAGGAGAATAACAAAGGCCTTTGATTTGAATACATATTTAACTGTTTTAGGTTGGGCAAACATAAACAAAAACAATGCTTATTATAGCGAGACGACATAGGAAAAACGATGTTGACCATCTTTTGCCTAAGTGGAAGATAATTTCTAAGTTTTGCACAGTCTCAAACCCCGTGTATTTCAAACACACTATATTCCTGAGAATAGTTAATTTTACAAAAACTGATATTAATCAGTCGAAAACAAGGCTGAAAACAGATCGACACACTTCTGAACACTTTAGCGGAGAATGCGACATACTGTATAGAAGCGGTCTGTCGTCGGCAACACAATAGGACCTGCATGATTAGCCTACAAAGTCGTTATTAAACAGATTATGGTTTTATGAAGATAATCGGTGTTAGAAATCCAGCGTTCCGTGGGAACGACAAACATTAATGTTCAGCTTCTGGTTTTCGGAAATGAAGAACACTTCGGAGAGAAAGAGAGAGAGAGGGGGGGGAGAGAGAGAGAGAGAGAGAGAGAGAGAGAGAGAGAGAGAGAGAGAGAGAGAGAGAGAGGGGGGGGGGGAGAGAGAGAGAGAGAGAGATAGAGAGCGAGAGAGAGAGAGAGAGAGAGAGAGAGAGGGAGAGGGGTAGGGTTGGGGGGCATCGGTCCGGTTTCTTTTCTTAACTCGATTTTAGACCGATGACTAAAGCGTTTACATTTTAGTTTTTAATTCGATGAATTTTGTAGCGTTGCTCGGTTCATTTCATGCTATGACTGGATAAATAATAAAGTTCAACTATGCTCTTGACTTTAATATGAGGGATCACGGGTTCGATCCTTGATCAGTTCTATATGACTGGAGCGACCATGTAAAACACATTGTTAAGCCCCAGTCCCATTTAAAGCCGGACCAGCACGGACGAGCACGGACCACTCCGGACCATCCCGGACCATGCTCTGGGGTGATCCGGGATGGTCCGGGATGTTTTGTTCAAAAAAATCGCAACCGCCGACCGTCTCCCCGGACCCAACACGGTACCACTACGGACCGCCCCGGACCGTCCGGGCATAGCCCCGGCAGCAGTACAGATCATTCCAGACCCAGCACGGAGCCGCCACGGACCGTCCCGGACCACCCCAGTGCCAACACGGTGCCAACACGGATGACACCGGACCATCCCGGTGCCAACACGGATCATCCGTGGCGGCCACCGTGCTGGGTCCGGGATCATCCGTAGGGGCGCCGGGGTGATCCGGGGTCAATAACTCACTCCCGGACTGCCACGGATCAACATGGACCGCCCCGGCGCCACTACGGATGACCCCGGACCCAGCACGGTGGCTACACGGATCACCCCGGATCAAACTATTGTCCCGGACCGTCCCGGACCACCCCGGCAGTTTTTGACCGTCAAAAACATCCGGGGTCGACTCCCGGACCGCCCAGGACCATCCAGGACCATCCAGGACCATCCAGGACCACCCCGGTGCCAACACGGTGTCAACACGGACCGAATCCCGGATAACCCCGGATGGGGTCCGGGATGGTCCGGGACGGTCCGGGACGTATATGGGACTGTAGCTTTACACCGATCTCCAGAAATATTGGCGTACTGTATAGAATAAAATGTTTTGTTTCTGATAGAATATTACTAATGCTATATAATAGTCTAATTTTACCACACATCTCTAATAATTGTAATATTTTGTGGGCAACATCCAAGTGTGTGACTAATAATATTCTTCTGCTGCAAAAGAAAGCTGTACGCTATTATGTACCCGAGCTGGTTATCGTGACCATGCTACCCCACTATTTGTTAAACTGAAATGCTTAAAGATTGATGATATTAACTTCCTCCAAATTTGCCATATTTATGTTCCGTTTTAATATCAAATTATTACCTACGTCATTATCTTCAATATTCCAACCTAATAACATGGTTCATTCGTATTCAACAAGGCAGTCATCGAATTTACATGTGGTCAATCCTCACACTACATTAGCCCAGAAATCAATCAGACACAGAGGTACAGATGTATGGAATTCTTTACCTAATGATATTCGAAATATAAAATCAACAAACTCCTTTAAAAGAGCACTCAAAAGTATTATCATTTCACAGATGTAAGAAATTACTTACATTATAATCTATTTATCAGTTCTAATTAAATCTAACATAACTTTGTTACTAGGCTTAACGAAATTCTTTTTTTTCTTCTTTTTTCTTTTTTAACTTTGTAAATAGTGTAAATAGTTCACTACAACACTTTAGGAATTTTATTTGTCATATATTATATATTTGAAAGGTGTTGTAACGATTCAAGCTCTTTTTGCTTATGTTTCATCACCTTTGTGTGTTCATTCTTCAAACTGTATATAAGTTGCAACTTGTCTTTGATAAAACAATGTTATATTCTTTTTCTACACCTATTCATCCATGATCCATGTAAAATTGAAAATGATTTGTTATATTATATTAATTTGTTCATGTGATGTTAACTTCAATGAATTGTGAAATTGTGAACATGCATGCATAAATAAATAAATAAATAAATATGATCCTTGGACAATTAAGAGGTTTTACCTATAATATGCCCACTCTACACGGGTGAATTAAATGGTTACCTGGCATTGCTGGGGTAGTAATAATCACAGGACTCTCAGTAGCAAGAACGTATTATAGCCTACTAATGAGGCTATATGGCATGAGTAATTCATTTGTATTATTATTATTGTTTCGATTGTCATTATTATAATAATTATTATCATGAGTAGTTATTAGTATTTTAGTTATTAGTAATATTAGTATTATTACCAATATTATTATTATGGTTGTTATTATCATTAACATCGTTATCATTATTATTATTGCTAATATTATTATCATTATTATTATCATTATTATTATTATTATTAGGCCTATCCTCATTATTATTATCTTTGTTACTGATTGCATTATTATTATTAACATTATTATTATACATCATCTATGACTACGGTGCAATTAGAAAGTCTGGGCCAGCTCGTTTCGCTGGCCCGAAAGTAGTTCATTCCGACCATGAGCTAGTATTCACCAAACAAAATCGGGACAAAATAAGGGAAAAGCTGATTCATAATTTAATGTAATGTATGAAGTGGGTTTCGAGCGGTAGGCCTATTTTATGTTATATATATCGGCCTATTTAATTTATTTTTCACATTCCAGTAAAAATAATGTATTAAACAAATTCAAAATACAAAATAAATTTGTAGGCCCACATTGTCATATATTACAAAAGTATGTACAGAGAAAAAAACGGACAAACATACACGAATATTAATCGACAAAGGGGTGAAATAATGATTAAATTATTATGTGGATGAGGAAAAGCAAACGCAACAGTTGCTTGTGGGGCCCAAAATAATTAAAATATCGCATTGTAGAAAAAATGTATTCATTATAATATTACAGTTACTTTGCGAGGAAGAGAAAGGCATATTTACAATATTTTAACAAAGCTTTTAAGAGAAAGAGAGTTTTATGGTCATCGCTTAATCCATTCCAGTTAGGACAAGGCCTCATTATACATCACATTTTCCCCCTTTTATTCGAATCCTAGAGTAGTATAAGCCTAATTAGTTATTATGCAAGCTTCTGGTGTTTTATTTATGAATATAACTATTTGATATATATACCAATCGCGATACATTTTAGTCACTGTAATTTGATTTGTGGCCCGCCAAACAAACCGTTGGGGGCCTATAAAGTCTCATCTTTCATCCGATTGCTCAGGGAACTGGCTGAGGTTTCTATTTATGGAGCATCAGACAAGCAAAGGTGAAAAAGGTACCATATTTCCCGGTATCTTAAAAAAAAGGTAATATGTAAACTACATATAATTACTAAATTAGGCCTAGGTCTATGTACATCACAATCATGATTCAGATAAGGGCTCGATCCTGCTCTAGCTGATTGGGTGCTGATCTATGAATTAAGCACCCAAGCATATGACATTCATAGAGCTATACCAAGTGTGAGTTATCCTTTCCCAAAAGATTTTAGGGTGATGTTCATCTCTGAAAAAATATTCAAAGCCAAATATTTAAGGACGACAACAACAAAAACAACAAAAACAACAACAACGGGGGTGGGGTGGGCGTGATCCCCAATGCCATCTCTCCATATCCATCCAGTGTTATGAAAATGAGTAATGATGACGTCGTTGAAGCGGAACGGTATAGTGCATAGTGACTGACGATGTGCGCTTAGCTGCTACAGAAAACTTACTCTGAGATTTTGGTAAAATTTGTACACTGATGTCGGAAGTGAACATGTAACATCATATAACGTTTCCCTTCGTTTCCTATAGGTTTATATGGTGAATTTTCCTCGGAAATAGTGTATTTGTCGTGTTGATCCTGCGTGATAGCGTGTCATAGACGTGTAGATTTGCAATTGTAAATTTGTGGAGCCCCATCTACTTAAATTTGTGTATGGTGAGTACTACTTTGACCATATCGATGATGACATCAATTTAATCTAACAATTGTATGAAGTTAGGCTTGATATAAGTTGATGAAATAACGCTTGCGGCTCCATAAAGTGGCAAGTTTACATAGATCTAAACATTATTGAAAACAAGATGTCAGGAGAGAAGTGCGAAATATTTTGATTTTTCATTTGTGATCACGTGATGAAACTTGAAAGTGAAACCAATCGTAAACTTCACATTTCATCCACTCCAGCAACAGAGCAAAGCATAGAGAGTCAATGCTATTATGCTAATGCGTATTGACCTTTAGCACTGCATACTTGCTGTGAGGCAGGTATTATTAGACCTATACACAAATACACACACCACACAATATTGCATAGACTGCACACAATCATGCCGAAGCGGCTGTTAGCAAAGTTTGACAGTAGACTTACAATTTGAATTTTTAAATTATTCTTTTAACATCAGTAAGTTGAAAAAATGTATTTTACTGCTATTTAGGTGTCATCAATTGTCACTAAAGTACCGATTTCGAGTGATTCAGCCTGAGCCACTACGGCTCTGGCGGCATATGCGCATTAGGCGACACCCGCGGTAGTTTCCGCGGGCGTGCTTATCACTGGGAACATTAGATTGAACTTGAGACTGCACGCGACAACACTTGCCGATTGCCTGTCTCTTCTGTCTCTTCTGTCTACTAGTCTACTAGCGACGTGGAGCTCCACACAACGAGCAACATATCAGTGCTTCTTGAGACAGACTTCAAGCAGTATAGTATACAGCCTATGGTAGGATAAATCCTTATTCTAGTCGTTTATAGCATAATGCGTAGTTAACTGTAGTTATTTAGGCCCAGTAGGATAATATTCCGCTCCGGCACTACATACACACACCACACAATATTGCATAGACTGCACACAATCATGCCGAAGCGGCTGTTAGCAAAGTTTGACAGTAGACTTACAATTTGAATTTTTAAATTATTCTTTTAACATCATTAAGTTGAAAAAATGTATTTTACTGCTATTTAGGTGTCATCAATTGTCACTAAAGTACCGATTTCGAGTGAAATCAGTTGAGTTTTGTACAGTAGTGTTTGAAATGTTGAGAATCAAAAGCACAGCTTTTACTACACAGCCAGGATAGTGATGCTCCTATGTGTGCATTTCATCATCGGCTCCACACATCTGCACATAGCAGCATTACAATCCTGGCTGTGTAGTAAAGCTTCTCTGTACTAGTTTATAGGAGGGATTAGACCACCCCACAAGGTCACTGGACAGGTGGTTATTTCATCAACACGGCTCTCAATTAACATAAGAAAAAGGGGATCATGATCATGGGGGACCAATCAATGGTCACCGATTATGCATTGTTTTCTATATAGAGGGAGCTAGTAGCTATAAGTAGGACAGTGTGGCTTTAAGACGGGCAACACTGTATTGCAGTACATTCACGCAATATTTTGTAAGACCTGCTATATGGATACTTTCAAATGATATGATAAACAATTTAAGGAATCATTATTGAATACAAATAAGTAATGGTTGGAACTTTCAAGTTTTTTTGGTGAAAATTTCGGTGGTTTTCCAGATATTTGAGCCTACTTTTAGTTTTACTGATTGGGCCAACCGTCTTATTTACCAATTTGGCCAATATTGCGAGTTTACAGGAGCAAGGTGAATAACTATCACAGTATCCCCCCCCCCCCCCCGAAAAAAAGGATGCTGTAGCAGAGACGCCAAGGTAAAAGATCGGCAATGCGTGACATTTTCATTTTTAAAGATTTAAAGGTAAATAATGTTGTACAAAGTTCAGTTCATTTTAAAAAAACTTGTTAGGAATCGTTCCTTAGGCAAGAGGGATTAAAATTGTTCAAATGGAGTAACGTATCCCAAAGGGGGGCCTGGGGGCAGCACCCCAAAGTTCTTGAGGGGCAGCAATTGTACATTTTCTTCTTCTTCTTGAAAACCTATGGCTGAATTCCAACCACATAGGCCTACATGTACATGTATGTAAGAATCACCTGCAGGAGACAGAGATCTAAAGTCGTTCGAATGTGGTGCCAACTTAAATGAGTACGGTATATGAATACATACTGCAGGTAAATTTGCTTGAGATGAGCCACAGCATCGTTGATCATGTTTTTCTTTGCCTCTGAGAGGGTCTCTGTTGTACTTACATGTAGTTTAATTGTCCCCACAGTAGGGGCTGTTTGGCCCAAAGAATTGTGTGTTGAATATCCTTCAATATGCCATTTTTGGAATGTAATCTAATTCCATGCTCACATCTTTGTAATGTGCCTCGCTTCGTTACAAATTATTTCATCCACCTGTTATGAATAATTGTATTTCTATAGTCAAAATGTGAGTTGCATACATCACATGTTGTTCATACATGTAAGAAGGGCAAGCCATAATGTTTGTCCTACCTTGAACTAATGCTGGCAATTTGAATTCTGACTATTGACATACAATTATTCATAACAGGTGAATAAAATCATTTGTGACGAGGCATTTAACAAAGAATTATGCATCAAAACTGATTTAATGAAAATGGTCCATTATACTCACAGTGGGGGTTGTTTGGCCAAAAGTAAATTTGTGTTGAATACCATTCAATTGTTCTGTTATCACAGGAGTATCTGCATCACACAACAATGGAGTTTCTGATTGTCTGTACATGGATCTTATCAAGTTTGGTGATCCAAGGTCATTCCTCTACTCCAATCATTGCTACTCTACCAGCTGAAGGTAAGATGCTTATTACCGTATCCGGACACCTACCCCCTGGACATCCACCCCCGGATAATGCTTTATTCTCGAAAGCAGACTAACTTTAGTCCATGGTTTAATCCACCGACTAAGTATCGAATGCCAAGTGTCCATATGAATATGTTTTTAAATAATTTAATCTGTCACTAAATTAAAATAAAATGTAATAACATAATTAATAAACAACAATATAACTATGATATAATTATGTCATCATGGTAATTTAGGGACATATTAAATTATTCGAAATATAATAATAATAATAATAATATGTCTTGTTAACCCAGGGTAGCCTCATCAGTATTCATACTGTTCTCCCTGAGGGCACTTGGCATTCCATACTTAGTCAGTGGATTAAACCATGGACTAAAGTCAGTCAGCTTTTGAGAATACCACCCAATATGATTAGCATAACATGGGAAGTTCATCTTTGGTCCAATATTCATAAATGAAAACACAATGCTTCAGATCCACTCATGAAGATTGTACTCATAGGGATCCAAAGACAGCACCAGTACAGATATTCAACTACATACATGCGTATGTGCTTCACGGACAGATAGGACCAATTACATGTCGATCGTACATGTATTCTTTACTTGTTAATCAGCTATAATTTGGCATTTTCTTCTTTCTTAATTTTTAAAATTGTTTGATAACCATTGAGCCTATAAAGATGAGTGCTAAAATGTAGATAATTTCTCTTGTTTGAAACTGAACAGTTGTTATCTGATACTGTCACATTATATTATGCTGTGTTGTGATTACATTTTTTGTTCTTCCTTGTATACAGTTTGTACATGGTGTCATGTACAGTACATGCTTACCAAATACCTAAATAGTCAACATCTAAAGTCTACACAATTATGTTTATTAATTGTCCTTTTTGTGGTGTTCATGTATATATCAAAACATCTCTATGAAATTAAGATTGAAATTAGTGAATAATCATGATATTTTTTTGTTCATTATTGCAGTAAAATTGAGATTGAAATTAGTGAATAATCATAATTTTTGTTTGTTCATTATTGCAGTAAAATTTAAATTGAAATTAGTGAATAATCATGATTTTTGTTTTGTTCATTATTGCAGTAAAATTGAGATTGAAAATTTGAAATTAGTGAATAATAATAATTTGTTGTTCATTATTGCAGTTGCAGGAGTGGAGAAAGTGTATTCTAAACCTGGTACCATGGGTTTTCGTATTCTATGGAGTGAATCAAATAGCGCCCTCATTGGAGGAAGGGAAACGCTGCTCACATTAAATCATAACGATCCACACAATCTTACAATGGTAAGGATTACATGAAAAAATCATTGAACTATAGCAATTTTCCCACCCCATTTATTTAGTTTTGCAAAAGTAAACAGACTGATGTTTGCAAACGTTGTGCATAAATGTATGAAATAGATGTATGTAAGACGTGTAAGTGTATCCTATCATGGACCCTTATTGAGCTTGGCTTGCATGCTCCTATTTTATTCATTTTAAACTAATGCCCTCTTGTATTACCCCAAGAACACAAGATATGATTAATAACTATAAAATATGCAATAACTTCAGGTTGAATGCAAGGGGAAAGAATATTTAGATGAAAATATAAGGATAATAATATGAAGAAACATAACATTCATTTTAATACTACAATTATACTATCTATACTTACATGGGCTACCTTGCCAATTAGAGATACTGTATGAGACTCAAACTTAGTGAAAATATGTATCACCATCTGGAAATGATCTGTTAATTTTTGTAAGGGTAATTGGGTCAAAGGTCAAAGGTCACAGAAGTCAACTTCTGAAATTCCAGCTATGAGTCTTGTTGTTGCAAAATCTCAAGAACATTAGAGATAAGAGACTCAAGTTTAGTGATAATACAGTATGTATCTTCACCATATGAAGAGCATCTGATTATATTTTGGAGTTACATGTAAACTAGGTCAAAGAAGTCAACTTCTGAAATTCCAGCTATTAGTCTTAATATTGCAAAATCTCAAGAGCCTTGTTGTTGATATGTAACACCATAGGAAGATGATCTAATTAGATTTTGGAGTTACTACATGTAGGTCAAAGTTTCAAGGTCTTAGAGGTCAATTTCTGAAAGTACCTTGCTATTGGGACATCTCAAGAATCACAAGAGAAAGGATTTTTGTTTTCATTGTGAAACATGTATGTCACAAATAATTCCATCTATTTTGTATACTAAATTTAGGGCAGAGGCATATAGGAGATATTTGTCTTGTTACGTATGCCTCGCATACCATGTTTTATTGTATTTAGTTTTACCCCTCAATATTTCTTTTTCCAATATTTGTATGTATTTCTTTATTGTTTTATGCAATTTTTAAACTGTTTATACCATCAAATTTATATAAATGTTATTTTCATAAAATATATTTTATCATGGTTTGTGAAAAGAAGATGAAATGAAACAAAAAACCATGATTTGTCTGTAGTTGAGTCAGGGAATGATTGCAGTATGCTCTCCATGCGTCTTCCTGTCCAGAATCTATACTTGTCTGTCCAGGAAATTCCCATTAATTCTGTTCATTTTATCTTTATTCTCTCCAGAATATAGAGGAATTCAAAACGTGTGACAATGGAAATGCATTTATCCAGTGTCGTGCTCGTACAACATTTAAAAGTGTAAGTTTTTTTTCATTTACTTTCATCATATCATTTAAAATCATCTCCGTTCCATGTAGCCATTTGATGACTCTATTGTTATGATCAGTAACAAATATAAATATTACTGAGAACTTTACTACTACTGCTACTACTACTACAACTGTACTACTACTACAACTGTACTACTACTACATGTATAACTACAACTACAACTACTTCTACTATTAGATCTTCTACTCCTACTACTATTTCTACTACTACTACTACTGCTACTACTACTCCTACTGCTACTGCTACTACTACTACTGCTACTACTACTACTATACTACTACCTCTACCACTACCAATACTACCACCACCACCTCCACCACCACCACCACCACCACTACTACAACAAAAGCAAAAACAACACTACTTCATGTACTGGTACAACTACTACCGTACTACTATTAATAATGATAATAATAAAATCTCCACTTCTAGTACTACTACCACTACTACTACCACAACTACCACTACTACTACTTTTACCACTACTTTTACCACCATCACCACTTCTTCAGTTATCCCTATTACCTACTACTTCCACTTCCGTTTCCGACTATCGCTACCACTTCCCACCACCATTAATACCACCACCACCACTTTACCACTCCCGGAACTGCTAATGATCTTACTTCTGTTTTTCACTGCCTTTCTATGTCTACAGGATAGAGACTGTTTCAACTTTATAAGGATTGCTGAGATAATGACCAATAACATGCTGCTTGTGTGTGGAACCAATGCCCTTAATCCAAGATGTTACACCTGTAATGTAACAAGAAATAGTGCGGTGAGTTTCCCTTCTCTTGTCTCCATTTTCTCTTTTGAATAAGTGCTAAGTTTGGATGAATTTTAATTTAAGGCCATGTCACGTATTGATGTTCGGCATGAATCTTTTCTTGTGAAAATAGCTAAAACGTCAGGGCAATACTTAGCCTACATATGAGATTGCGCTGAAGTTATCATGACAGAAATACACAAAGTATCTCAGTGCCTGAGGTATACTGGCAGCTTGCCAAGGGGAAGGGGTCTCAGTATGAACATTACATGAACTTATTACGTTTTATAAGTAAAATTAATTACAACGATAACTTGTGTTAGAACATGATACAAGGGATTAAGCAACCATGGTGGCTTTGAATTTGATCAAAAATAATGATTCAGCACCTCTCGGTGTGTTGCCAATTTGAGTTTTAAAAGTTTGTATTTTCTCTTTTTAAATTCCTGGCATCAAACGCAATATGATCATGCAAGAAAAATGGATGCAGTGTGTGCAGAAATTCTTGCCCTTCTGCTCTTGCATCTTGACCCTGTTTCATAAAACTTGATATCAATAACAAGTTACAAGCTACTGTTATAAGCTACTGAAATCATGGCATGTGATTGGCTGAGAGGAAATATGTCATAGAAATTTAGCATTTGTTATAGATAACAAGTTTTATGAAACAGACCCCAGGTTTATGTTTTTAGGGCTCTGGATCAAAAGTTATCGAGCCAAACCACAAAATGTGGAATGTTTGTCTCGAAAGGGTGAAAGACTTTAAGGGATTGGGTATCTTTATCTGAGATTCTGAAACCAAAACCTGGATTTAGCTCATGCTGCAATGATGATTATAAATCTTCAGGTCAGTCAGAAACCACATGACTTTTACAAGCCAATCACCTGTCTGATTATCAAGATATTTATGATTGGAAATCAAAATTTAAAAAATGTTTTCCTAACTTTTTTTTATAACACTACAGTCTATTGGAGAAAATGAGTATGGTAAAACCGGTCACTCAAAGATTTTTACTTTTTTGAGGCTTTTCATGATCATTTTGAAGCCCAATTTGTTTAGGGCTTCAATATTACACCATATTACAGACTTTGATAACACGTAGAGCCATGCATCTCAGATTTAACATGGTGAAAAGATGCCTTTAAAGGTATAGACCAGTTCTGGTCATGCAATTGCATTGTGAAAGAAACGTTGTGGAATCGATCAGAAAAGGTTGATCATCTAGCATTTAAGTATTGGTGTGTACTGCAAGGTTCTGGAATCCTCAAAATGATAAGAAATCTGGTCCAGTCTTGGTAAAATTACAAGCACTGTTCACAGAAAGATGTATATGGGACTACGGGACACGTGCGCGACAAGTGCGTTTTATCTGTCAGGTCCAAATAGATATAATAATGTACCAAATATATCAATAAGAAGGCGGTTTCTCTGCAAAATTTGTATCAACACGTAGTAGTCAAAACATATTCTTTCACATGATTGGTAATAAGAGCTTCCATTTCATTTTTGAGAGAGGGGCATTTCCAAAACTGGTCTTTACCTTTAAAGTAAATCTTGATGAGAGAGTTGTGTTTTTGTGTTGCAGGGCATAGAAGGAGTGAGTTGTCCAGGGCCTAGAGGTGAGGGAACATGTGCATTCAGTACTGCACAAGGTCTCGGGACTGTGGATGGCACTGGGATTGCACCCAAACACTGGGAACTGAACGCAACTTCACAATATTCCGGTAGGTTGATTGGCAGTTTGAAAGACATCTTCGATTACCGGTACTGTTTTTAATGACCATCATTTAACCTTGATGGCATGTTTTAATTGTGTGTTCACCTTGAGATGAAGGCCATGGATAAACATGATGTACATATATATATGTCTCTCTCTCTCTCTGTACGCTCTCTACGCTCTCTCTCTCTCTCTCTCTCTCTCCAGATAGGATTTCTGTACGGTGATATAAAACTTAGTTGGTTAAGCGATAAAATATTGAAGGGTTTACAGTCATTCTTACTTTCATTTTTGATGTAGAACAAGACCTTTGATCAGGCTTAAACACACATTTGCACAAACAAGTAAACAAGCCATAAAATGGCAGATGAAATGGGATCAAATGAATATCCAAACAACAGGGGGTGGGGTGGACATGAGAGACAATTACTAAACATGATAATTGTGGAGTAATGATTCTTACATTTTATCAATCATCTAGAGTAAAACAAAATGTTCCTTTAAATTCAGAATCAAAGAAATTTACATTTTATCATTGCTTCAATTTTAGACCCGAACTGGCAAGCTATATTTTGCATGGCACATACAAGTGAACAAGCCCAAAAATACCAGTAGTAATAGGATCAAAATTACTATAAAAACAAAGATATTATCACTGAGACAGTTATACTGAAGTAATGATTCAATTACATTTTATCAATCATGTAACAGTCAATAAAATTGCCATATATGTACATGTACATGTACAAATTCAGGATAAAAAAAAATATGCTTGCATTCAATTTTTGGACCTAAGATTCCACTTTACTTTACTTTTGCCTGGTTATTGTCTATTATGTAGTATTTTCTTGACATTTTAATTAAATACCAATGTCATTATGAAGTTTTAGATATTCAAACATCATAATCACATTTGTTGTTGGGGAAATTTGCGAATAGTGGGAAAAGTAGTATTTGATTGGCGATCGGCAGTAAGCTATTCAAATAGTTTGAATAATACTCCCAGGCCTAGTGCATATCATGCATATATGCTGCTCAGTCATCACATGGTCGATGGTATGTTACTAGTTTGATTACTTAAATGTTCTAAGTTATGTAGCCAAATCTCATCAAAACGTTCAGTATTTGCGTTTGCAGTATGAAAGAAAGATCTTGGCATTCTTACAAAACATTCCAAACGCTGTTTTACCAGCATCTATGTAACTCTTTTGTATATTGTATGACAGACTGTCTGCCAAAACCATAGTAGTATTATATCTCAATGTTTCAGATGGTCAGTTATTCCTGGGAGTTTCACAGACCCATGGCAAGTCGGAGACGTCTATTTCCAGAGTTGATGTTTACCCTGCAGGTTCCGGTGGCTCCGAAACCTCGTTCACTGGCCGGCTCGATACCACATCGTACTTCTCTCGATCAGTCAATGGTAAGCTATTTCCCTTTTCAAGCTCATGATTGAGTAGGTACTTCTCTTTCCCTTCTTCTACTACTTTTATTTCTTTCTTTCCTATTTTTCTCTCCTTCTATTTTTTCTGTGAAACTTTCTTTATGAATGTGGTGTGTGTGGTGGTGTGTATGTAATGTGCGTGCTTGTATTATGCAAGTCTTTTACTTTTTATAATTTATGTTCATTATCTTGTTCTTGTCTGTTACAGGGCCCCAATTACAAGCAGAATTTTGCTTCTTAGGGGTCCTAACCATTATATTGTAAATTGTCATTGTAAATTATTTTATAAAGTTTGAATACAAATTTGAATTAAATTGAATTGTAATGATATTTTCTATCGTTTACTCAACGGATTTTACGCCATTTTTATTCTGATGGTATACATTTTTGTGTGTTTTTATTTAAATCCCTCCAGTGTCATAGACAACAAAGCAAAAAACAGAAAAGATTGACTTTGTGTGGATTGAATGTTGTGTTGAGACAAAAATGGATATGTTTTAGCTTCTTGTTGTAGAAGTCAGTGCCCTCGTGTGGAAGTTCACTACCCTACATGTTCATTTCATCCAATATACATTGTATTAGTAGTAATACAAGCATTACAAAATGAAATATATCACTTGAAAGTTTATTCATGACAAATGATATAAAATTTGGTGGTACAGAAATTGATCTGGGCCCTGTTTCATAAAAATTGTTATCAATAACATAGATCTGCCAACCAGTACGATTTAGTCGTATTTAGTACGATTTTTAGAAGCAAATACGACAGTACGATTTTCTTTAATAAAATACGATTTTCAAAAAAAAAAAAAAAAAAAGTAATATTTTTTTTTTTTTTAATTGATATTTTGTGGGTGCGTCCGCCATTTTTAATGGCAAAATGTCCATTCTGTCCTGTAAAGTATCTTACAAGCATCTCACATCGGCAATTTGGGGATGTTCATTGGTTTATCGAACACACCAGTCATGACGAAATCATGCATATTCAACCAATGATCAATAAAAAAAATTCTTCCTGTAGGTGGAAACTGTAAGAGGCATTGATCCGCGTAACAATCCGTGTTTATTTTCAAGAATACAACTTTTGTCAGTAAAATACAACTTTTGGGACTAAAGAATACAGTTTTTGAACTCCAGAGGTCGGCAGGTCTGATAACAAATTAACAAATTACAATAACTGATATACTTTACTGAAATCGTGACACTTGATTGGCTGAGAGCAAATTTGTCGTAGAAATTTAGAATCTGTTATTGATAACAAGTTTTATGAAACAGTACCCTGATGATTTCCATTTTACTCTCTCCGTTCATTATGATATCCTACAGAGGCCGACTTTGTTGGTAAACCACTGGTAATAGGAGATCGAGTGTACTACTTCTATCGAGAGTTAGCCGTTGAGCATGTGAATCAGGGAAAGATGGTGTACAGTAGAGTGGCAAGAGTTTGCAAGGTCAGTCTTCTTTGAACTCTTTAATATTCATCTTTGTAGATAATGATAATCTAAAAATATGTTGTGGTGCTTTCTTATGAGGTGGTATACCAGCTGTAGTTGTGTTTTTTTGAGGGGGCGGGGGAGGACACAAAATGAACCTCAATAGTTGAATGGCATGATAGTTAAAAGAAACACAGACCAAAAAATAAAAACATATTTAACTATTTCTTAATACAGTCAAACCTGTCTATAGGGACCGCCCAAGGGAAACACGAAAAAGTGGTCTCTGCAGACAGGTGGTTTTTGTAAACAGGTTCCTTTAGTACATGTTTCAATGAAAAACCATTTTCAAGGGAAACAAAAAAGGTTGTCATTGTAGACAGGGGGTCTTTGTAGACAGGTGGTCACTAAAGCAGGTTTGACTGTACAATCATAAAGGTACACATAATTACAGTCATTTATGTAGAACACATATTGAACTTAAAGGAAAAGCAAATTTGTGCCCTCACAGCATATTGACTACTAATAATTTTTGCTTGAACCTTGACATTATGTTTTTTCAAGCATTTGGAAGAAAGATCCAGGTCCAGTTCAACCCACTTTCATTGTTCATTGAAAGTATTTTTAGAAGCCATTGACTGTAAGCAACATGCTAGATATTTCTAAAAGATTCCAGTTAGCGTGTGAGATTGATCAGTGATCAGTTGTGATATATTTTTTAATGCCACAGGTATCAGGATGTTGTGCGCAGCTTTTGTAATAAAGGAAAGTTGTGAATCAAATTCAGCATGTTATCAAAACCAATATTTTTATTTATTTATTTATTTATTTATTTACCTATTTATTTATTAATCTATTTAATTAAAAATTAAAAAAAAAAAAAAAAAAAAAAAAAATTGGCCCGGGACTAGTATTGAAATATGCGATATATTTTAGATACCACTGGTAACAATGGTTTTGTACATTTGTAATATAGCAAAGTTGTTAATCAAATTTAGCTACATGTACATGTATAGTCTGTAGTAGTCTACAGGTATATACCAATATTTTGTTTGCGGGAGTTCGGGATGGGGATGCAGGAAATGTAGAGACTTCCTCTACTGCCGAGCTGTCTGTTTTTCCCAGAGCACTTGTTGCCAAATTAAATTTATGTTGTTATGTTCTGTTGCAATAAACATGAAACACAATCTAAAAGTTTTTTGTTCTAGTGTTATTTTAACCTTGTGATGTTGCATTTTCGTCAAGAATGCGCACATAAAAGTGCATTATTTGTATAGTATTACATACTCCAGGAAATGATTTAGTTCCTCACAAGAAATCTCGACCCATGAACAAAGGGATTGCTGGTTTTGTGTTACATACAGCTCTGTGGAAACTGGCACAAAGTGAAAATGGTTTTTTTTTTTTTTTTTTTTAATCTGAGGAAATTTGCAACCTTGATAGAGAATGATAAAGTTCTTTTTCCCCAGTTACATGTACAATTACCCGTATACAAATTAGTAAAAAATGAAAATAATTTAGGCTTTTAAGAAAATGAGAAAAGCCAGCAACCTTGATACAAATTGATAAAAGTTCTTTTGCCCCATGTACACGTACATACAAACATTTAGAAAATGAGAGTAATCATGTTTGAAGGATTTGAGAGTAAATTTATTTTAATTCATGTCTATGATACTGAAGTTTTCTTCCTTGCACGTAGTGAAAGTGAAACAAATAAATACCAAATTTTGGTATCCTTTCTGTAAGTGGCATTTAATCTAATCAATCTTGTATGGCAGGATATATTTTGTGATTTTTGTTTGATTTATTACTTAAATTAATATTTTAAAGTCTGTCATGAATATACATGAATATTTTTATTTGTTCCTTTTGATTTATGAATGTATCTATATTCAATATTTTTTGAATTTTTGATTTTTGGCGTTTAAATGTGCAAATAAACACTAAAGTATCACAAGGGTCAATTCGTGGTTCCGAGTGGACGTATCTTGGTCGAGTGGTTCAAGCACTTGACTTGAAATGCAAAGGTCATGGGTTCGATCCCCTAGCTAGTTTTGAGTAACATGCAGCTCTGTGGAAAGTGGTTAAGTGAAAATGGTTTCTAATGCCTATTAAAAGTAATTTTTCTTTTTGTCTGACTAAAGTTTGCAACCTTTATAGAAATTGATAAAGTTCTTTTTCTCAAGTTAAATGTACAAGTATAACAAAATGCAGAAAATTAGAGCAATCAAGGGTTTTTAAAGCCTGAGGTAAGATTGCAATTTTGAGCAGGAAATCAGGGTTCATTTTCCCCAGGTACATGTACAAGTTTACACACATTTAGACAGGAATTGAGAGTAAGTTTATTCAAAGTCATGTCTTTACTGAAGCTTTCAATCTTGCACGAATCGAATATGAAACAAGGAAATATGAAATTTGTGTTATCATTCTGTAAGTGGCATTTAATTCTAATCAATCTTTTATAGTAGGGTAAATTAATATTATATTGTCTGTCATGATTATAAATTTTAAACTTTTTCTTTCCTCTTCATTCTCAAATTTATTGTTGATTGTCAACTTGGTAAATGTTGAATCACTGAAAATCAATTCAATTCACAAATGGTTTATTAAACATCATGGTTTGCAGCAAAAAGCTGGATTGCACATGTACATGTATATGATAGATAAAAATGAACATTAAAATTCAAATTACATGGAAATATATGCAATTTGCCATTTTTTTGTCGAGTACACAATGACCAATCATCAATATAATTATACAGATAAACACATTGGTATAAATCTGGAAAATTGAATACCTATGAAAATCTAAATTGCTTAGTAAGACCAATTACTCAATGAAAGTTAACTATGCTGAAATACCCGGTAGTGATCTTTTATTTCACTTTTTTAATGGGGGATGTTTTTAACTTTAATAAAAGGAAAAAATCTTCAGTTACAAAACATGATCAATTATTCTCACATGCATGCACGTGTATATGTGGCCATGGCTCAGTTATGTTTCCAGAATATATTAGGACTAAGTGCCTGCAAAAAAAGAAAAATATGTTCATGAGACGGTCAGACTAATACATTTTTATGACTTTAAAAAATGTCTGTAAAAGTCTGAACATGTGTTTGTGTAGAAGCAATGGCATGTGCTTACTTCCCAGTTTCAAGTGTACAGCTTTATGTGTACATCTAAACGAACTGATCCATTAGGCAGTTAGGATCAGTTAAGAAAATATATCACTTAATATTATTGATCTTTTAGCCAACATAATTCATCATTTGATGAGATTTGTTCCCATTAATAGTATTGATCTGTTAAACCAATTAGAATTTGTAATATGATGAGATTTGTTTATCCATCAACCAATCAAAATATATCACTTAATATTATTGATCTGTTAGCTAATCAGAATTCATCATTTGATGAGATTTGTTTATCCATCAACCAATCAAAATACATCACTTAATATTATTGATCTTTTAGCTAATCAGAATTCATCATTTGATGAGATTTGTTTATCCATCAACCAATCAAAATACATCACTTAATATTATTGATCTGTTAGCTAATCAGAATTCATCATTTGATGAGATTTGTTTATCCATCAACCAATCAAAATACATCACTTAATATTATTGATCTTTTAGCCAACATAATCATTTGATGAGATTTGTTTATCCATCAACCAATCAAAATACATCACTTAATATTATTGATCTTTTAGCCAACATAATCATTTGATGAGATTAATTTGTTCCCATTAATATTATTGATCTGTTAAACAATCAGAATTCGTCATTTAATAAGATTTGTTTATCCATCAACCAATCAAAATATCTCACTAAATATTATTGAACAAATTAATAGCCAGTCAGAATTCTTCATTTGATAAGATTTGTTTCCATCAACCAATCAAAATACATCACTAAATATTTTTGAACAAATTAATAGCCAGTCCAAATTCTTCATTTGATGAGATTTGTTTTCATCAACCAATCAAAATATATCACTTAATATTATTGATCTGTTAGCCAATTAGGATCCAATGTAGTAGTAAGCAGCTATACAGTACATTTAAAGCATATTTTGTCTGTTTGGTGACAGAAGAGCATGAGGCTGTGTAGATATGAGTTAATGCCCTTCTGGCTCCACAAAGACATATAAAGATAAAGATATATAATAAATGAAAATAAAATAAAACATTTACCCATCAATCTGACTTGATAGATGTTGATAATTTGTACATGATGGCTTTCTTGGTGTCAATTCTAATCTCTAAATTATGTATTTGCATTTTAGGATGATGCTGGAATTAGATATTGGTCAAGTTTTCAGAAAGCAAGGTTGAGCTGTTTTATTGATGGGGATTTTGCTTTATATTACAATGAAATACGTAAGTAGTCCCCTTTTTCTCCATCTATATATGCATTTCACTGATATTGAAAATCTTAATATGACTGATGGATTGTGTAATAACAGCTGAACGTAGGACGTACAGACTACAGTATTATGGAATTATACTTAAAGGGATCGTTTAACAATGTTAAATCTGAGATACACGGCCCTTCGTGTTATCAGTGTCTGTGATATGGTGTAATATTGAAGCCCTAAAAAAATTGCGCTACAAAATGATCAAGAAGTGCCTCAAAAAGTAAAAGTCTTTGAGTGACCGGTTTTACCATACTCGTTTTCCCCAATAGACTGTAATGTTATGAAAACCGTCAGGCGAACGGTTTTCAAAATTTGTAATTCCGATCATAAATATCTTGATAATCAGACAGGCGATCGGCTTGTAAAAGTCATGGGGTTCCTGACTGACCTAAAGGTTTATAAATATCATTGCATCATGAGCTAAATCCAGAATTTTGTTTCAGAATCTGAGACAAAGTTACCGGATCCCTTTAATTTATTGCTGACAACTGGTTTTTAAGTCGTAATTGACTAATATGAGTATCAATATCTAAACGTCCTCCACAGCCCTATTGGAAAAACTCTCACTCTCTCTCCTCATGATATACCCTTCTCATCATTTTTTCTTCTGCAGAGGACATATTTGTTGAAGAGAGAGGATTAGATCACTACATTCATGCAGTGTTCTCTGGTGTACCGTAAGTTTATTACTATTATTTTTCAATTATAAATCTAGTTTCTATGTGCAAATGAATCTCAAATATTTGCAGTAGGAATTTTTGCATCTATGGAGCATGTCTCAGGCCCATTAGATTGAGTTTGAATCATTAATGATTAAGTTTTAAGTTTCATTTATTTATTTATTTCAAACTTATTCATTTATAGACTTATTTATATATTCAAACAAATAATCAATGGAAGAAAACAAAAAATATAGATGATAAGGTAATTTTATAGAAGTTGAATTGTTTTCTTACAATTTCAGATAAGTAAATAGGATTGCCAGTAATAGTAATTTTGTTAAGAGTTAAAAAATGTATAAATGACTGGTAAAATGAAAGGCATGTTAAACATCTTTGCCAGTAAGGTTAATCTGGGCTCTGTTGTAAGCAAATGATGGTAACTTTGCCATCAATATTAACTACTGTTGTAAAATCAGATTTAAATCACCCAACAGCCAATCAAATCAAAGTTTCCATGAAAGTTAATATTACTGGCAAATTTACCATCAATGCTATTGTCTAATGCAACAGGGCATTGGTCTTATTAAATTGATATGTCTTACACAATGGTTACTTTTCCATTTAACAATCATCATAGAAACCAAGATTGTTGAATTTTAGCAAACACACATGACGAGAATAAAGAACAGGGGTTAGGGAGGAAAAAATAGCTGATGATACAATAACAAGTACCGGTACAATAGGTGAAAGAAAGTATATGTTGAAGGTCAGGATACGTCTTACTTTTCCTGAACAGAGATAATGCCAATGTATTCCTTACAAGGCTGCCGTACATTGTTTGTGTAAAGCAATAAACATTGTATGACTACCACTACCAGCAAGAAAACAGGGTGTTTATCCCAGGTTATACCAGTATGAAATCAGATCTTATTTTCTCATAGTCAGGCCTCATACATTTTGTACAAACAGTTTGTAGTCTCATGGGTGTAAACTTGAGCGTTAATTTTTATACTTTCTTTGAATTGTAGCCATGACCGGATAACAACTGTTTTATGAGTTAAAGCCAAAATGGGCAATGTTATAAGTTCAAAACGACAAGATACTAGTTCAGACATGTTGGGTCAACTATTTGAATAATAAAAAAATAAAAAAACATTTTATGTTTGAGTGAATAAATGTAGCTACATGTATGTACAACAGATACATAAAATTAAAGTGCATCACACTTTAATACTTGGTTTATGTGGCCTCCTTGCATGTGTACAAGGTTAAAAAGAAATGAGCATTTAATCATACAGATGTTATTTCAATTGTCATATTGGCTATCATGTCACATGGATTGGAAAAGAAGACCTTCGGGTTACAGTTATTAAGTTAATCTTTTTCTTTTCCCGGCATCCATGTGACTCTCTTCCAAATGTACTCTTGTTTTGTATTCATTGATTTTTCTTTGTCTTTGCAGAATAAATAATAATAATGATAATAATATTGATTGAAAAAATGTAATATTATGAACTAAAGCTAGGGTAATAATTTCCGAAGCTCTTTGGAAGCGCATAGAGATGTTATTTCATAACATATTATGCGCTATACAAGAACTGAACTATTATTATTATCGTTATTTTTTAACTATCATCCTTGGTACCTATTTTTTCCCAGTAACGGACCACAGAGTTCAGCTGTATGTGTCTATCGTCTGTCAGATATTGATACAATCTTTGATACTAGCAGCTTCAAAGGTCCCCTCTCATCAGATCATATCTGGCTCACCAGACCAAGGAGTGAAGTCCCTACTCCTAGACCAGGTCTAGATGTAAGTTATTGAACTGAGAATTGCTCCCGGGGATTGTTTCATCAAAGATATAGAGTACCGAACCTGTGACATCATAACAAAATCTAGTTTTAGAATTTCTCAATTTGAACTTCATTTTCCAAAAGAGCATCATAAATAATGTTCAACTGTTGAAAACCAATTGAATATGTCAAGTATTGGCTAAGATATGATCATCAGAATGAATAGATTTCAATTGGAAATCATTGTTATTTTGCTCTGGTTCATAACATTCCAAAATGACAGTGATTTCCTATTGAAATCTAATTATTCGGATGGTCATATCTCAGCCAATGTCCAGCTAAAAGTCATTACATGCCAAGAATATCTTCATTTATATAACTTGTGCACACTTTCATTAGAAATAGTGTACATCAAAGGGCAGGAATACATCTCATTTTTCAGAATACCTACACCTATTCTTTACGGTGAGGTTTCCTTTAAGGACATTGACCTAAAGTGAGCAGAGGATTTTTTTTTGGAATTGTGCCAACCATTAAAATCTACTTCTTTTGCTTTACTTAACTATCTATTTCATAATTGGCATGTTAATAAGAGTTGCCCCTGGTAGCTGAAAAGTTTGTTGAACCTTCATTGCCCTCGATCTACATGTATATAACAACATAAGAAAGCTAGAAAGTTACCCTGAATAATTGTAAGATGATACTCTAAAAGTTGGCATGGCATCATTTTTATGCCTCCGTTACGAAGTAGCCGGAGGCATTATGTTTTCGGGTTGTCCGTCCGTCCGTACATCTGTACGTACGTCTGTACGTACGTCCCGTTCTCGTGATCGCGTTATCTGAAGAACCAATTGATGGATTCCTGCCAAACTTTTGTCATGTATGGATCTTGCAGAGCCGATGAACTGATTAGATTTGGGGGTTACGAGGTCAAAGGTCAAAGGTCACAGGGCTCATTATGTATGCAAAAACAGCTCGTGATCGCGTTATCTGAAGAACCGATTGATGGATTCCTGCCAAACTTTGGTCATGTATGTATCTTGCAAAGCCAAAGAACTGATTAGATTTTGGGGTCACGAGGTTAAAGGTCAAAGGTCACAGGGCTCATTATGTATGCAAAAACAGCTCGTGATCGCATTATCTCAAGAACCGATTGATGGATTGCTGCCAAACTTAGGTCATGTATGTAACTTGCAAAGCCAATGAACTGATTAGATTTTGGGGTCACGAGGTCAAAGGTCAAAGGCCACAGCGCACATTATGTATGCAAAAACAGCTTGTGATCGCGTTATCTCAAGAACCGATTGATGGATTCCTGCCAAACTTAGGTCATGTATGTTACTTGCAGAGCCGATGAACTGATTAGATTTTGGGGTCACGAGGTCAAAGGTCAAAGGCCACAGCGCACATTATGTATGCAAAAACAGCTTGTGATCGCGTTATCTCAAGAACCGATTTATGGATTCCTGCCAAAATTAGGTCATGTGTGTTACTTGCAGGGCCAATGAACTGAGTTGATTCTTGGTTCATAAGGTCAAAGGTCAAAGGTCATGGGCTCATTATGTATGCAAAAATAGCTTGTGAACGCATTCTCATTAAAACTGACAGATGGATTACTATTTAACTCAGGACATCTTGCAGAGCCAATGAACTGAGTAGATTTTAGGGTCATGAATGAGGTCAAAGATCAAAGGGTCATATATAATCATCCCAAGATATCTTGGTTTAGTTTGCAAAATATCCTGCTATTTGTCCGGTGCGTCTTCACCAGCCCGAAGACTCGCACTATGTGTGAACACTGAGCAAAATATCTCGAGCTGATTTCTCGAGCTCAAGTTTCAAGTTTCGAGGTCGAGTCTCGAGCTGATGAAGACGCGATTAGTAACTTCGTGGCAATATGAGCTGATGAAGACATTGTTTCTTCTTCTTCTCTTGTACAGTGCAATAACCCAACCCAGGATCTCACCTTCATCGAGCAGTTTCCACTGATGCAGAGACTTGCTCAAAGCGTTCCAATATTCACCGTCGACAATGCCAGATTTTCTTCCATCGTCGTGGACAACATTACAGATAAACAAATCTATTATGTCGGTACAGGTAAGTTATCTGCGTACAACTCAAGAAGAGGTCATATCGAGGGTTCAGTGACACAAAGACGTAACTCCATATTTTGCCAAAATGAGTATGTGATATCAAAATGTTCAGAAAAATATGGGCTTTCCAGGAAACACAAAGACTTAACTCCACCCAACACCCCATTGAAGTCAATGGCTAGTGAAACATAGCCTTAACTCCTTAAGGCCCAAGTGCTCAGTGACTCATAAACCCACTTTTTCTCAAAATGGCCAAAATGCGGTTACGTCTTTGTGTCACTGACCCCTCGATATGAACATTGAAATTGTACATCTTGTGAGATTAATTGTGTATTTTTTGATGAAGTTGGATAAACTATGGAACATCATTTTAAGTATGTATTGAATTTGTTTTGACTATAAGGTCAAGGACTGAGTAATTGATAGGACAGGGTACCATATTACATTCAGCTCAATGTTTATAATCCAAGGTCGGTTTTCAATTCTAATACGATAAGTAAGAAATTTACTACGTATTTTCATATCATATCAGATTTATTGTTCCTTCTTCTACCTTCTCAATGTATGATTTACCTGTTGAAACTGAATCTTACACTTAAAGATAAAGTTGAGTGCTGGTCATACGATTGCATTTTGAAAGAAACAGTGTGGAATCGATCAAAAAAAGTTGATCATGTAGCATAGTAGTATTGGTGTGTACTGCAAGATTCTGGAATCATCAAAAGGATAAGAAATTTAGCCTAGTCTTGGTAAAATAACAAGCACTGTCCACAGAAAGATAAATGGGACTACACTACACATAAAAATGAGGCCCACATGTTTAAGCTGATACATGCCATATTTAGAATATAGAGGCATTTGAAGAGCCGGGCTTTTCAGGGAACATTTTTTGTCTGATGTTCTTCCACACTTGCATAATAACAATGAAAATGCTCACAAATTATTTTTCACCTCTCCCAGAACTCAACCTTCTATTAAAACACTCAAAGAGAATGTGTGGATGTATGTGAACTTCTTTTTATTTTACTATTTTTGTTTGATTCCGTACTAGAATCTGGCTCTGTACTGAAAGCGTATCGTGAATTTCCTGGTGATGCAGAATTCAAAGTTTATGAATTAAGTGTGACGGTAAGTAACAGAATATCAAAACATGTCTATAACACATAGATGTATTTCGTGTACATGTAACTACAAGGTATTGTGCATTATTTGAAATTCAACTATTCACAGATACAGTATTCCAAATGTCATGGCATATTTTAGCTGCCCTTGTAGTGTTCTTTATCTCTAAGTTACAGTTTACAAGGATTAAATACAATGTAGTTGCCATGGAAATGAAACACATGGATGTTTATGTGTGCTTCTTCCAAGCCCTTGATGACAAACAAAGCGCGGTTATTTTTGTGGGATTAATCTTTCGCGCTGAGCGACCCCAAAGCATATTTGCTAGGTCTTAAATTTGCATTGCACACAATTCAGCCTGTTCAAAACATGCATAAGAAGTCATGCTTATATTATCGCGAGTTCTAAAATTCGGGCTTGTCGATGTTAGCATGAAATCCAATCAATCAATCAACCAATCAACCTATCAATCAAACATTTGATTTTGTTGGAACACTCACATGTGACGTTCTTCTTGCATGATATTTCACTTTTGGCAGTCATTTTCATGGAAATGAGATTCCAAAGTACAGTTTTAATTGATGACTTTTTATGTTTGTTTTTCTTATTTGATAGGATAACAAGCAGCCCATAGTTGGTCTTCAGCTAGCCGGAGACAGCACAAACCGTCACATCATAGCTGTATCAGATAATGCCGTGTACAGAGTGCCTCTACATAACTGTGCTACAAACTGTGAAAGGAGATGTTCAGAACTTTTGAAGGGCTATTGCCACTGGGAAGGCGGTTGCTGTAGAGCCAATGGGTATGTGCATGTTATAATAATAATAATTGGCTTTTATATAGCGCCTAATACATCAATGATGTGTCTATTAGCGCTTTACAGAGATATTATTAACGCGGTGATCGGATTCAGGTTTACCCGCACACAATGTATGCACATTCTCCACTCCCTGGGGAGCCATCCAGCCAGGCATCATTTTTACAAACGCACACTTGCTCATCTAACCACATTAACTTTCGCATCCCACCAGGTACCCATTTAACACCTGGGTGGAGAGTGGCAAATGTAGATCAATGTCTTGCCAAAGGACATGAGTTCTGTGGCGGGACTTGAACCCCGTACCTTGTGATCTGCAGTCGGGTGACTTATCTACTAAGTGAAAGTCGGGTAACATATCCACTAGACCATAGTAATGGTAAAATCAGTGCAATCTTTATATCCACTGCTCTATTTACAGAGCCCTGGCATTTCTTTTATGTGGCTCTCGTAATGTCTTATTTTTCATTTCATATTTAGCTAGTTAACATTCAGGAATTCTGGGAAAAAATTGAATAATATTTAGCCCTCCACAGGCTACTTTATTGGATAAAGTCAAAATAACAAAGAAAAGAATCTTAAAGTTACATATATATTTTGTACTCACTTGGTTAAGGCCCGGTCACACAGGGAGGACGCATGGGGAACGCACGGCCAGCGCATTGGAAATTTGCAATTTGGGCCAGTGCGTTGTCGTTCGCTAGGCGTGCGTCATCATTCGTTACTCGTTCGTCGAGCGCGCTGGACCAACGCTGGACCAGCGCTATGCATGCGTCGTCATTCGCTGTGTGCGTCGGGATTTTTTGAGCATGCTCAAAAACGTGCGCCGAGCTCGACGCATGAATATACACGCCAAAGGCACGCCAGACATGCGCCGGAACGCGCTAGACCAGCGCCAGACATGCGTGGAGCGCGCTAGGCCAGCGCCAGACATACGCGGAGCACACGCCCTGTATACGCACAGCGCGCTAGCTACACGCCGTGTATTTTGTGTCAGCTCGCTAGCTTTTCCAAAATTATGACAAAAGTTAGGCACACATTCTTTTCCGATTTCCAATGCGCTGGCCGTGCGTCGTAGAACGCGGTGCATGCGTGGACCATTCGTCCAGCGCGCTAGCAACACGTTGTGCATTCGTGGAAGTTGTTATCATGTGCGCTCTGTGTACGGTCTGTATGCGCACTGTATGCGCCCTGTATGCGCTCAGCGCCCTAGCAACACGCTATGCATTTGGTGTCAGCTCGCTGTAGCTTCGACAAAAGTTGGGCGCACGACAACGCACTGGCCAAAATTGCAAATTTCCAATGCGCTGGCCGTGCGTTCCCCATGCGTCCTCCCTGTGTGACCGGCCTTTACAAGGTGATTCTCTCATTTTTATTCTTCATATGAATAAAAAGTGAAGTGACTGCCACTTCATAACAAATGTTCTATAGATACCAGATAAATTACAAATTTATCATTCATCCTCATGATATTCAGGGGCGGATCTAGCTTTTTGCTAAGGGGGGGGGTTTGACCAAAATAATGACGATGCAGAGCATCGTCCACGAGCCGCGAAGCGGCGAGCCGATTTTTTGGGGGGTGTTTATTTGAACCCCGTAAGTGATGTTTTCCTGGCATCTATTAACACAATGGAGACCATAAAAAGCAGTGCATGATAACGTCTTTTTAAATCAAGTAACAGTTTAATACATAGTTATATCCAGAGTTATCATGTGTTTGGTTAAGTTACCAGATGAGTTGAATATCTTCTCACAATATTTGCACTTGAAAGGGTTTCTCTCCAGCGTGCGTTCTTTTTTCTTCTTTTTTTTCTTTTTTTTTTTCTTTTTTTTTCCTTTTTTTTTTTTTTTTGTTTTGTTTGGGCCGCCCAAGGGGGGGGGGGGGTTGCAACCCCCCCAACCCCCCCTCTAGATCCGCTTCTGATATTAAACAAATTTGTTATTCTCTATTACACCAGACACAGGATAAATATTTAAGTGGATGTAGTATAAATGAGGTCAGATAATTATGATGTTTGATTTCTTTGCTCTGTTTTTTATTTTCCAGCCAATCAACATGTGCTGAGAACCCATCAGATGGTGAGTGCCATATACATGTACCTTGCTTCATGAAAAAAGTGCCTTGACATTGATTTTTTTACTTCTTCAAGGAATAGGAAACTGGTTTATGTTGGTTGATGTTGTCTTACTATTAAAGAAATAATATGGCTCTTCTAATAGACCAGTTCACTGTTAGCACATGTCCCAAATGACCCTGAATATCCACAGATCTTCAAAACATGAAGAGGTCCCACTAAGTACATTTAGAAATAATCACTCCTACAGCGATGGAGGTGCTACATAAATAGCCTTTGTTTCCCCTTTTCAAATAATACTTCCACCTATGTATCATGGAGTGCACTGCTTGTGCATAAATGAATAATGATTACATATCTTTCATGAGCACGTATCCAGTATTTTGTCTCTGTGTATTTCACAATTTAATCTGCAATGACCTTTATCTGCTCATGCTCAGACTGCAACTATGAACTGGCTTATTGCATTTGATGTTTGACCTTTATTGAAATACAATACGATGAGTGATTATATGATGTATTTGTAATGAAATTTATTTATTTCAATATGAGGAACCTTCCCCAATTCAAAAGATATTCATCTGCTGGGGATAATAGATAAACAAATATGAAGTAGGCTCTGCTTGTTACTTTGTGTTTAAAGGGATCATTTAACAATGTTAAATCTGAGATACATGGCCCTTTGTGTGATCAGTGTCTGTGATATGGTGTAATATTGAAGCCCTAAAAAAATTGCGCTTCAAAATTATCTTGAAGGGCCTCAAAAAAGTAAAAAAATCTTTGAGTGACCAGTTTTACCATACTCATTTTCCCCCGATAATCGGTAGTGTTGAAATTTTGATTACCAACTATATCTTGATAATCAGACAGGTGATCGGCTTGTAAAAGTCATGGGGTTCCTGACTGACCTAAAGGTTTATAATTATCATTGCAGCATGAGCTAAAACCAGGATTTTGTTCAGAATCTGATGCAAAGATACCCAATCCCTTTTAAAAATGTGATATAGTCCTTCAAGGAAAGAAATACAAGCTGTGTGCTGCGCCGTTCTGTTGAAGAAGACCTTGCGCTGACCAAAAAGATACTTCTGGGCCCCATTTCACAAAACTGGTCATCAGTGACAAATGACAGTTTTTGTAAATAACTTAGTAAAATCCTTGCTTGTGAACAGTAGATTTGTCACTGATTTTTGTCATTTGTCATTGAAAAAAGGCTTTGTGAGACGGGTCTCTGGAGTTTTTTTTTGAGGAGATTATAAAATTATGTAGTTTTGGTAACAAGTTCTCATATTGCATTTAAATTTAGGAACCCCACCACCCCCCACCCCCCCCCCCCCAAAAAAAAAAAAAATCATTTTCAACTCAGTGAATACCCTATGTGTGGATTTCATTGACAGTTTATGTGAGCCTTCAGCCCAGTCAGCCAGTGACAGTTTGCGAGAATGAAAAGATTCAGCTCTACTGCCAAGCCCAGACTGACCCCTTCTGCCCGGCTATCACCCTGGAGTGGACCAAGGATGGTGGACCGATCAATAACCTCGGTCATCTTATCAGTATGGATCAGTTGTTTGATGACCCATCGGACCAGCTTAGTGTCCTGACCGTCCAGTCGGCCATCGCTAGGAATAGTACATTCATGGAATGCACCGCTCAAATGAAGATTGGAGGGGTGCCTTATACGACCACAAAGTCGACCACTATTAACATTACAAGTAAGTCCTATAGAGCGGTGAAATGTGATGTCATAAGAAATCTATTTTTGGAATTTCTCAAGTCTTTCTCCATCTTCAGAAAGAGCATCAAAAATAATGTTGAAATGTTGAAAACCAATTGAATTTGTTAAGTATTGGCTGAGATATGACTCAGTGTTATATTGCTTTGGTTCATAACATTACGAGCCAGAGCCATATAACACTAAGTTCCTATAGGAAATCTATTTAATCAGATGGTCATATCTCAGCCAATACATAACATATTCAATTGGTTTTCAACATTTGGACATTATTTTTATGCTCTTTCAGAAAATGAAGAAAAAAATGAGAAATTCCAAAAATAGATTTTTGTCATGTAACAGCTTCGATACTGTATTGAATTGATAGGTCACTTCTTGGAACTGTTTAAACTGTAAACTATTTGGTATATGAGAAACTCTATATATTTAGTTGACCAATAGCTTTAATTCTTTTAGAATTGCTCCTGTAATTTAGGAGCTACATATTCCAAGAACCATTTCTATAATTTTGTATGGGGCTGGAGGGGGGAGGGGGGGGGGGGGGGGAACCCTGTAAGTTGGGGCTTTGATCGGATCAGAAGATCGGAGCGACACCCTCGCACCTTTGATCGGTATCGGATCGGAAGATCGACAAAAAAAATTTGCTGTTTTTTTTTTTTTTTTTTTTTTAATTACGAACATTTTCAAGTTTTTGGCTATCAAATGCTCAAAAAAAGTTCATGGCTGGGATTATTTTGTCATTTGGAGTTGTTGTAGACCATGTTTGTTGATATTAAGTGCTTTTTCATGACTTTGAATTTAATAATATTGGTCTAAGAGCAGAGGCAAAACATGCGGGCCGCCATCTTGGATTATAATGTAGGTATTTTAATTTTTTTTAATGTAGAAAATTTCCAAGTTTTTTGCTATCAAATGCTCAAAAAAAATTCATGGCTGGGATTATTTTGTCATTTGGAGTTGTTGTAGACCATGTTTGTTGATATTTAGTGCCTTTTCATGACTTTGAAATTAATAATATTGGTCTAAGAGCAGAGGCAAAACATGCGGGCCGCCATCTTGAATTATAATGTAGGTATGCATTATAATCCCAGACGGCGGCCCGCATGTTGTAGAAGCTCTCACAAGATTGTTTCAACAAACATTTCACACTGTTGCAAAGACCACAGAGAAAGCAAATATGGTTGTGCTTCTCTTTACTGGCAGAACTGGTAGCATACAAATAATAGACACTTAATATCACACAGCAGTACCCATGTAATGGTATGATAATATTCATCAACTGAGTTAGAATAGTTTTGGAGGTAAAACAAGGAAAATCTGGTTTCAACCTCTAGTTGATGTACTGTTAGAACAACCTTGATTTCAGCTCTCAACCAGCATCTACTTCCATGCTTTTATTGAGAAAAAAATACAAGTTAGTTTAAAATTGGCATTACAGTAGTTCATATAAAAAAAATCTCAGAAATAAAAAAGGTTACATTATGACAGATGTGTTTGACAAATGGGAGTGGGTCGTACTTCTCTCCTTGCATTTCAGTTTGTCCATTAGAAGTTCATGATAATGATTGCAAACTGCCTTATTGATTACTTTCATTTTTCATTCATGACCAGATTGTATCACTACTGCCGCCTTGAAGAGGAGATACACTCTTCATTTGAAACTACACGAGGAGAATCAAGATAGCAAGGTATGTTCATCTCTCTTACTCTCTTTCTTTCTTTCTTTCTTTCTCTCTCTCTCTCTCAATCTCTCTCTCTCAATCTCTCAATCGACCATTTTCGTAATGTAATTCAAATTTAATGCACACATCTTTGTTAAGTGCCATGTTACAAATTATTTCATTCACCTGTTACAAATAATTGTATTTCAATAGTCAGAATGCAAGTTGTATACATGAATTTTTGCTAGGTAGGGCAAACGTTATGGCTTGTCCTACATATTTTCACAAAATGTATGCACAAGATGAATGAAATCCAGAGCATTAGTTTAGGGTGGAGCTTAGCAGGTCTGAGAAAATTATATTTTTAATGTTTAAAAATCTATGAAATATATTGAGATGTTTGAAACACAAAATATGAGTTGTATGCAGCTCTGCACATCAACAGGAATCAAAATATATTTGGATGTCACCCGACCTTTAATGGTTTGGGAGGACGCCTTTTTTCTAAAGCTAGAAATTAAACATTTGCATACTTAATACCACAGACTGCTATTACCCTTGTCAGGAGGAAGAGTGACCCTTGATATCTCTCATGCTAGAGTCCCCCACCCTAAGCAACAAGTTTGATATGTTCTGGCAAAGAATCTTGAATGTAACTATTCATTGATATCTTGTCTTCTAATTCTCATTTTCCAGAAATGCTCTGTTGATGTCTTTGACTGTGCTAATTGTGGCTGCTTTCCTTAGACCATCGATCAGACTACTGAAGGATAAAAAGCTTGGAATTGGACATCAAATGATGTTTCAATGAACTTGCAACAAATACAGAAAACCATCTCCTGCAACATTATTGACTTCTATGAGTTAAATATAAGTCAGTATCAGATAGAAGGTTGACTTGTTAATCTGTACAGGACTTATACATTTATTTATTGGTTGTTTATGTTTCTATACAGTTATAAAGGAAATGTTGTTTATATATATGTCCATCCATTTCATGAGTCAAATCCATAAACACGTCTTCATTTTTACAATGTTATGGAAGGCCGAATTTGTATCATGGAGACATTTTCATTGGTATTGCATAATTATTTATGATGAAGTCTAAGATTTAGACTCTGGAAACAAGGGGGTGTTTCACAAAGACTAAGATTAACTTTAAGTTGGACTTAACTGTGGCAGGCCATTCATGCCACTAGTTCCTCTAAACCATTCCTGGCATTGATTTATCAAGGGAGGTATAAATCGTGGTCACAAATCTACAGAATTTACTCTTTCTTTACAATTCATTATTGAAGGAAAATTTTGTATTAAAAGATCATAATTGAGAGACCAATAATGAAAGCAACCAGTGACATGAATGGCCTGCCATAGTTAAGTCCAACTTAAAGTTAATCTTAGTCTTCGTGAAACACCCCCCAGTTCTTTTTGTCTTGAAGCCCACTTGCTCCAGGCTTATGGTTCAACGCTCTTGTTAGAGATTGTCGAATGCTCAATCTGGTCATTGTGATCGTTAGTAAATTGAGCTATTTTCATTGTTACATAATTTGTTTTCTTGCCAATATTGTGAAGTCTTTAATAGAGACTGATGTTTCATTGACAGTATTACCTACATACATATATTTCCTTAAGTTTATCCCTCACCATGACACCCATGCTAACTTTTTGCAATATAAACTTAACAACTTGTTTCAGTCTTGCCAAGAATAATGAGTTCCTACCTGGAGGAAAATATATGTAAAACTATTAAAGTGTTCCACTTGACTCAAGAATTTGCCAGAATTCGTTTTTCTGCACATGTTTGTGTGTTTTCTAAATCTAGAGATTCCAGGCTTCAAAGTGTAAAAATCAACACTCCAATAGAACCCACTTAAACATCAGATTATACTACATATATCAAGAGCACTAACTCGTTATAAAACAGTCATTCAAAGATATGACCTTATTCCCCCATTCACGCTTCACTGTCAGAGTATCACCTTATTTGTGGCTTTGAGACCCCAGGGGAGTGTTTCACAAAGACTAAGATCAAATTTAAGTTGGACTTAACTATGACAGGCCATTCGTGCCTCTGTTTGCTCTCAATACTGGCATTGGTCTCTCCATGGACGTACAAATCATGGTCACAAATCTATAGAATTTACATATGTTTTATAATCCATTATTGAAGGAAAAAATAGTATCTAAAGATCATAATGGTGAGAGCAACCAGTGGCATAAATGGCCTGCCATAGTTAAGTTGAACTTAAAGTCGATCTCAGTCTTTGTGAAACACTCCCCTGGTCACTTATTTTTTTTGTTAGGACACCTTGTATGACACCTTGCACTGCCATTGCACAAGTATTGAATGTATTATTTATTGTCCTTCACATCATGTATTGGTACTTTGGTGGAAATACGTCCTAGAGTAGTGTTTTTAACTGATACCTCATGATCATCTTTCATGTTACTGTATATGAATCAATATCCACAGTTATAGAACTTTCTATCTAAAGTTATCTGTATATTCATATAATTAAGATTCATAACAAACCTGTCAAAGAATGCCCATTTCTGGACTAGGTTTGTTTTTTGTCCCCCCCCCCCCCCCATAAAAAAATGCTTATTGGACTGGTAGTGTCATGCATGTTATGTGTATCTACTGTAACACATTAACACCAACATAACATTTAGCATGTACAACATACACGGATGTTTATGTGTATTCAGCATTATGCTGTACTAGCAATTTTGTTTTTATTTACAGTGTGTTTAGCTCAAATATTCTTTTGTTTAGTACATTTTCTATTGTTGTCATCATTTTGTTAGATGTAGTTATTGCACCAGAGAGGTACGATGGAGTCAGAAATGAATCACTTGATACTGTCAAAATTGTGGTGGACCAAAAGTACCTTTGATTTCCTTTTTCTGTTCTTTTTATATTATGATGAAGCAAGTGAAAAGGGTATGTTCAGCATGATGTAGCTTTTTAAACAATCTAATTGGATAGTAAAGGTTTATAATTGGATAGTAAAGGTTTATGAGTTACAATTTAACTCAAATGTACGAGTAAAAGCACATTTATATGTAGTTGTCCTGAGAATGCATGTGCAACTTTGTTTTGCTATTTTTTTTATCCTTTCAGTTTTATGTATGAGGCTTGCATGTCCACATACACAGTACATATAAATATAGAGATGGTTACCTGTGGTCGATTACTTAAGTCTTGGTCAGCTGGAATAGAATTTCGCGCTGGAGTATGGGGCACATTTACTAGAGATTACATGATGTACTTACAGAATGTGTGGCAGATTAGTTGTGTGCTAAACAAGAAGTCCAATAAAGTCTATTGCACTCCTACTCCCGACAGGTAGTGGAGATGGTGCACACAATGTGACTCTGTAGTCAGGAGGGGCCTCTTCCATTCATGTTTCAACTTCCCTTGATTTTTTAGGATCATGAATTTAGGACTTGCACTAATTTGTCAGAGTTGCATGCTTAAATTCTATGTGGAAGATGAGGGCCACCAAGATATTAATAATGTGCTTTGTATATACATATGAATTTAATATACATGTAATGGTAAAAATATAGGACTGTAGATGTATGATGTATCATTGAAAATTCTAGTGTATCCATGTATTTGCATGTTGGTATATATGTAGATGATTTTATACACGTACATGTACATATGATATTTATGTAACTATGTTATTCTAATATCTACTTTGATCTGAATTGTCTTTTTCTATGCAAGGCCAGCGGTATATTTTGCTATCTACAGTATGAGGTTAGATATATGTACATTTGTAAATTAGCTTATTAGCTTTTAAATAAAGTAAACAAAAGTACAGATCATGAGTAAAAATTAGTTGTTGCGGGCAATTTAAAGCCCATGTATTAGAAACATGATGATCGTGTTCTTGACAAAAAACCAAAACTGGAAACTGAATTTTGCAAGAAATCTTACAGTATGAAACTTTCAGTGATTTTTCTACATGTGTCGCTGTGCTCAGTATGGATTGCTTTTGTATAACAATGTTACATGCAATATAGAAAATACCAAATTGTGAAACTTATGATGTACATGTTAAGCGACAACTCAAATTTGCCTGCATTTCCCATCTTCTAGATAATGTAATCGGTAATGATGGACAAAATGAGATCATTGTAGATTATAAATTCTCTTCAGAGGAAAGAATTAAATTAAAAAAAAATTGGTGCTAACAATAATAATAATGCAAGTAGCCTAGTAAGTTATGCATGCTGATATATTAAGTGTAGCTATATTACTATCTGTATGATGATAAATGTAGCTCAGTATATACTGTGCCTTTTACTGAAGAGGCACTGGTTAAAATTCTTCTACTAAATAAATGCTATAGTGTAGAAAATGTGGATCTTCCGAACATGTACAAAAACAAAATCTTAGTAATAATCTTTAATTTGTTGTCAATGTGTAGTTGATAGAGAATTAGCATAGCAAACAGTGAGGTATAGTTATGTATATTAGAGTAAGTTATAGAAACTTTGAAACAGCTTTAAGGACTTTAAAGGATTTGGAAAGAAGGAATAGTGTGCCACATGTATGTAAGGTAAGAAGAATATAAAGATGATTTAGGACACCAAGGAACTAGCAGCCAATGGGAATGAAGAGTTGTCACAAATTCTGGTCATGTTATTGAAGTACCCTGTACATAGATGTTTAGAAGAAATAATTTAAAGTTATTTTTCATAGTATTGTATAGTATTTCAGTTCTTTATTGTCAACATTGTTGTAGCCCTGTTTAAAGGATATCGGTGAATCACGGGAGCTTGAATTTGTTTTCCACAGAGAATTACATTTATGCATACCAAAAGTATATGCCTACGAGTTTAATATGACACTTTGATTGAACGATGATCTTCCTGTGATTTCACATGCTTTACTTTCATTGAGAAGTCCTTGTAAGAGAGCCAATGTTCATTCCCGGGCTGGTGGCACACAACATATTCTATAAAAGCCAAAGAGTTTAGTCAGTATTTCATTCAGACCACAAACAATTTGTTCAGTTTCATTCAAACCTTTCACCAGTCTAGTTCTCTGAATTCTCTGCTTTCATCTAGATTAGTGAGTTATCAAGGTCGCATTTCCCTTTAAAACTTGTCAAGAAGCAAAACTACATGTAAGAATGGTTCCTTCCTGTTTCATATTAATAATGTCCAGATGTTACAATCAGTAAGCTGTGAAAAAGAAGGAAATGAAAGTAAGGAAATAGCTGTATCCAAAACAAAAGAATCTTTTCAGACCTGGAGACCAAGGAAGTATGAGTGACTTGACCCTGTTTTCCCAATATACCAATGTTATTCTTGTATGAATTAAGTGCAATGGTATCAGTTGAAGTATGAATAAATAAAGACATATGCTATTAAAACAACATATACCTTTCACTTGTTTGTGTAGATTTTCTTGTTAAAAGTGTAGTTAAAAAGCCAATATGTGTCTCATTAACTCATCAATTAATGCATGTACAGAATACAAATACATACCCATACCAGTAATGAACTTGAGTTGTACAAACATAAATGTTATTTTATTGATTTCATTTATTGATAAAAAATAAAATGTTTTGTCATCTAATAGCATACATTAATGCAGGTAGATTTGAATTAGAACACGATTTTCATTGATAAAATATTTAAAAATTGCATCCTCAGTTTCATTTGGCTTAAGGTGGTTATTCTCCTTATTCATCAATGTTATAATCACATTATTTTTTTTTATTTTTTTCATATAGCACTTAATCATTCCTGAGTAATCAACCTTTAATAACAGAATTTCAAAATCGTTCATAGTAGTACATAATTCACCACTCCCCAGAGTACTGAAGGGGATGTTGTGGAAGAACTAGATTATACCTTAAATTACCACAGACTGATAATCCCTAATTTCAATCTTTTATACAAAATAGCAGACTGGTCTTTCTACCTAAAATACATACCGGGAAGCCGAAATTGTGATGGTTAATTCCATGGAACATTCCTTTAAGATCCAATACATTAGGTATTTCACATCACTTTTTACTTGCTACTAGAAAGCACTTAAAAATTTGGTCCACATATATTTAGACCACACTATTAAAACCAGCTTTACCCAAGGTAAAATGACTGGTGATATAGTATACTATAAAGACAAAATAATGGTTAAAAAAACCTTTGTTGTTCAAAGACACGTTCAATGGTAACCAGAGATACATACACGTACATCTATAAGACCTCCCATCAAAAAAGAAGGGGAATAAAAAAGTTAAGAACAAGGAATTATGGTAATCTATTTCACAAGCACTCCTGAGATTGATACTCGTCCAATGAGATTTAAGAAGTTAACATTAATATGGTGAGTTGTATACATCATAATTCAAACAAAGATATTAAAAGTCCAGTTTAAAACAATGACAAATAACAAGGATCTATAAATTGGCAGTGATGTTGAGTTTTTCATGACATTTTGGAAAATAAAAGATTTAGCTTTAATATAGGATGGATCAGCTTTTGTTAACCAAGCATATTTACCCAAATCTATCAATCCTGTTCAAAATACAGTACAAAGAGAAACATATATCATTAGGATTGTCAAAGAACAAAGAAAAATGTTAAAAGAAGGAAGCTTGCAACTTTAAGAAACGTAATACGCACTTGATAACGGGGAAGGAAGAAAAAAGAAGTCATTGTATAAAATAAAGGGGAATGGAATGAAAGAAAATAGCCACAAGGAAATTAGATAGTAATAAGATATGAAGGAAACTTTACTAATAAATTATTTTCCATACACAAATTACATTCTTTCCCACAGATATCAATAGATCTTGGCAGTCAAACGACATGAAAAAAAGAAAAGTTAATGCCGATTAAGTTTCTCTTTTATCAAAGTAATATTGTACTGTGGAGCAGAGCCATGGACACAATGAAAGAAATGCAAAAGAACTTGGAAAATAAACTTTTGAAATAAGGTTTTCATATTATTGAGATTTGCGTTGTCTAATACGATTCCGTGAGTGCCCTATTCTAATGAGAGCACGTACGGATGCATTAAATAGTCTACTCACTGATTACTTTTATGTTTATTGTGAATGTGTATTTGAACTTGCAATAACTCTTCACAGAAGTAATATTTGATGCTCACATGCTGAACATAGTATAGCGAATATGAACCCTTAACATATTGGTGATTCATATCTGGTGATTGGTCCTCTATCAAATGGCTTCTTCATTTTGAGAAAAAATAAATTTCTTCAAAGAATGTACAAGAGTTGCTATAATGAGATGTAAAATATAAAGTAAGCAAGTAAACTGCTCGCACATCACATTCTTGCAAAAATAAGATTCTTATGATTGGTGTGTTTTTTTTTTTGTTCAATACAGAAATGAATATTTTCAGAAAAGAACTCCAAGTAATACTGCATTTCTTCTCCACAGTGTAATTAATAATAATTGTACATCATGCTTTCTCTCCGTAATAAGTAAGGCAGCCCTGGTCGGATCAAGATAAAAAAAACCTCAACACACTAATTCACTTTTCATTGATAAAAATAGTCCTATTTTGATTGCTACTATCTCAGCAGAATCAACTTGCGCTTTGCTTCTTCTCTTGTCTCCTTCTGGCTGGCTCGGTCAAGACTAAAGGCTCCTGAATGACCGTTGCAGGCCATTTGTTGCCGAGCAGCTCAACTTCGACCTTTGACCCTATCTCCTGGAGGTCCATGGGGAGGTATGCGTATGCGATGGGTTGGTTCAGGTGGTAGCTGAAACATCCTGAGGTAGTGTTACCAACAACCTAGAACAAAGGAGAGGGGAACAAGCATATTAAAGCCCCACTACACTACTTACATGTATAGCTACTTGCGCCCTCTATATAGCCAACAATGCCTAATCGGTGACCATTGGTCCCCCATGATCCTCTTTTTCTTATGTTAATTGAGAGCTTATTTGATGAGATAGCCACCTGTCAGTGACCATGCAGGGAGATCTAATCCTTCCTGACCAATCTAGTGTGGTCAGGTTTTAAAGATTATATTGGAGGGATTCCTTGATTAATATAATTTCTACCTTGGGTCAGGGAGGGTGGAAAAACTTGTTTATAAATGGGACTTGGAAGAAGAAGCGAAAGAAATTCATAAGGAGGATGAAATAGATACACATGTACATTTATACATGTAGAAAGATATAAAACAATAAGTCAAACTTAATAGTAATCAATGAGATATGAAGAGTGACAAATAGAACAATAGGGTAATTTAAAAAAAAGAGGGAAACATAAAATCATTTCCAAGATTGGATCTTAGGGAGAGGTTAATATTATGTCTACACAAAAAAAAGAAACCTACCAAGATTGAAATACAAAGAGAAATGTTAGAGAAAGGTATATGTAGATGCAGAGTTTGGCGTTTAACCCTAATTTCATGACAATCAATCCACATTTTGTGGTTTAGCTCAATACCTTTTGATTTAGAGCCCTACAAATACGCCACATGCATGAGTCGAAAGAAATAACAAATTTGCACACATAGCATCCACTTTTGTTTCATAATTATAATGCGTTTGATGCAAGAAATTAAAAAAAGAAAACAAGATTTACAATCCTTAACATGGCAACATGTTGACAGTTTCATAGTCATTATTTTACTATCAAAATTCACAATTTTTACAACTTTTTGACAACAGTCTCGGCCGTGTACCGGTATATTGTTTTCAGAGATAGCACATATCTTTTAACAATGTAGCAATAAAAGAAAAATATAATTGCTGCCAACTTGAAGAACAATATGTGATCAATTGAGTCCTAACAATAAATCCAGTCCTGTAAGGGTTTAAAAAAACTAGAAGAATAGAACGTGTGATTTTTTTTATTTTAAAGAGAAATAAATTAAATATGAGAGTTAAAAAAAAAAAATTTAAAAAAAGGATAGGAAAACAGAAAATATTTAATTTGAGAGAAAGTTTAGCATACCTTGCCATCTACCCAGATGGTTTCATTTCCCTCTGGATCCACATCATCAGCATCGACCTTGAGGAGAGTGACCTTCCTCCTCAGACCATCATCCTTGATCTTCTGCACCGCATCCTTACCAATGAATGCAGCTGGCTTCTTGAGTTTGATGAATGGAGATAGACCAGCCTCTAGAGGATTGTTGTCTGTCAACATCTGTTCAGAAATATAAAAAAAGCATTTCATTGTAAGGGTTTGTCCTGAAAAGGCCTCTGAGAAATCCTCTCAACCTGTGGCTGTCCACCTAAGCTCCTTACTTTCTTGCTAAACAGCTACACAAAGGCTAGACAGGACAAGTGAAACACCAAGTTGAGATGTCGGAATAATTTCCCATCCACGACAGAGTGAAACAGAGATGCATCCTTTCTCAAACTCTCTTTACCATCTTCTTCAGTATGATGCTCAGGGAAGCCACAGATCGTATCACAGGGATCTATATGTTTTCGGAGTGAGGGAAGCGTAATTACCCTTGAAAACTTTTTGCCCACACCAAGTCTTGGGAGGAGCTAATTCTAGAATTACTTTATTTAGGACATACAACAAGCACAATGTGGTTATATCAAGTCAACCAGGGCCGCGTCTTACGAAGTGTTGATATCAAACGTAACTTATTTGCGATTGATATCAATCACAGCTTAGGGGAGCCTTCCAAAGTTGCGACTGTGCCCGAACGCGTCGGGGCGCCATGAATAGAAAGGTTGCGCCTCAAGAAACGCAAAGGGGCGCAAAGGGGCGCAAAGGGGCGTGACAGTTACCCTCACCTGATTCTTGCATATGAAAAGAAACTGTCTATTGTTGGTATAAACCCGCTCTATTCTTCTTGCGCCCTTTTGCGCCCTACCAGACGATGGAAGATTATCTCTCCCGCCATTGTTCTCGCTCGTGATGCGCGATGCACAACGGTACAGCTTAAACTTGCTATACAGAAAGTATTTGTCAGCCAAAGCCTGCCTTTCCCTCTTCCTGTTCTCGTACTAATAAACATCCCATTGTTTGTAAAAACTTGATGTATTCTTCTCGCTTTGCGATCTATTCTTCTCGCGCCGTTTTGCGTCGCAACCGGCGGGGGTATTATCTTTCCTATTATTGTGGAAGCTTTGCGATGTACATTGCTACAGCACAGCCTGAACTTGTCTAGTGGGAGCGTTTTTGTTTTGGGGGGCAATCAACACACTCGTTCATCTTGATCAGAATAAATTATGATATTTTTTTTCTGTTGTTGGTTTAATACGCCTCCTTTTAAAATTTGTGACGACTGTATGGAATGTGAAATAAAGATGACTATGTACGATGAATGGTTGTTTAATTGCGAGCTTGATTGTCCCCAACAAGAAAAAGTAAAAGAAAAATGAGTGAATGAATACATGTATGCGGTTATAGTCGGAAAACTGATGACTGTTTGGGACGGTTTTGTATGTTTGTAATTCGAATGATTATCAACATATTTGTATAATTTCCACGTCGCGATATTATCCTAGCGTCGTAATGGACAAAGGAATTATCATTCTCTCCCGTCATTATTCACGCTACTTGTAGCACATTGCCACAGCCTGAGCTTGGAAGCACTTATATTTTGTCAGTCAAATCCTTTTTTTTTCTTCTCCTCTCTTGACTTGGTTCTAATAAACAACCCATATCGTATTAAAATAAAACTCTATGTATTCTTTTTGCGTCGTGTCTTTTCTTCTCATGCCGTTCTTTGCAATAGTCAGACGGGAGAGTTTGACATTGTTTTGGTAATCAATGAACTCACGGTGCGTCATGATCAGTAAAGGAAATCTTTATAAAATGCATTATAACAATACTAATGGTAATAATAACAATAATTCTAAAGTGACTTTTTTAAACACTCTTCCATACCCTCCCCCAAGTTAGTATAGATATGAATCGACGAAAATCTGAACGGATGTATTTTTTGATATTTCAGCTGTTTCTGAACTGTTTTTGATCAAGTTACGTTAATTCTATCATTAACAAAAATTGTATACTCTTTCTAATTTGACAAATTTTCGCAAAAAAAGTATAGTAAAATTGGCCGCGTATAATCGGCTTTGCAATCTGTATACAAGTTCATGTCATATCCAGTGGCGTACGCAGGATTTTCCTATAATAAATATAAGGTATGATGTGTACATCACAAGGGATAATTATGTTATAATAATTCATCTCAAGGAAGAGATGTTGTCGGCGTACACGGTACAAGCAAATGAAGGAATGGAAACATTATTAAACAAAAATGAAGATGGAAAACGACATTGCCAGATAGACAGAGAGACAGACAGGGAGAGGGAAAGAGAGAGAGAGAGAGAGAGAGAGAGGTGGCGGGAGAGATAGAAAATTGGACGTCACGGTAGTCCGTACTGTATTTATTTATATGATATTTGTCTCTCCGATCACCCCCCCCCCCCCCAGCTCCGATTTTGTTTCCCCTTTAGTTTGTCCTTTTTTATATATAGATATCTTTTCGCTGAAGACTAATGTCCGACGCATAAAAGTATTGTCAATATAGCATAATAAACATTTTTTATATCAATTTGATGCAACAGAGATTTTCATTCAAAAGTTTTACTTTGTATAATTATTGTACATTAATATTCTTCGCATTTCGACATTATCAGACGCTCGTTTTCTATTTCGCTCCCTATAATAAACAAACGGTATAATAAATTGTGTACATCATTATTATGTTATAATAATTTTTCTCAAAGAAGGAATTGTGCCGGCAAACAAGCAAATGGCGGAACAACATTGGCTGAAAGATAGACAGAGAGATGTATAGATAGAGAGAGAGAGAAAGTTGAGTGCATCCGTAGTCTGTACTGTATTTATTTATTATTATGCTATTGTGTCACTCCTTTCACCCCCCCCCCCCGGCCCCGCCCCCGTTCTGGATTCTTCTTTAGTTTAATTTTATCACGTTTATATCTTTTCGCTAAAGTATAATGTCCGACATATATTATAACCGTCAATGTAGGCTGATAAACTATTTTATATTAATTTGATGCAACAGAGATTTACATACAAATCTTTTACTTTTTATAAATTGTGTATTTTAAAATATGTATTTCTAAATAAAAAAGAGATGAAGAAGAAGAAGAGGGAATACTATATGTTTCATGGACAAATAAATAGATCTAAACGCAACGATATATTCACAAATCTGAGCGCAGCCCTCTTCGAACGCATTTTCTGCAAATCATGTTATCATGCCGTAGTGCCCAATGCTTGTGAGTGCATGACGAGCCCATTAAATTACAACAGCGCTGTTGACGCGTCTACTTCTTTTAACGTGCAAATGTAAACGTTTTCAGAATTCTTGACAAATTGCGCAAAAAGGAGTCCGAATACGTGTTTAATAATAAATACTTCATTATATAGGATGTCATTAATAATTATGAAAAACCTCCCATAATTATGTAAAGCTATAGAATAACTAACATCGATAAGAATAGAACAAGTTCAATACTATATGTTTAATGGACAAATAAATAGATCTAAACGCAACGATATATTCACATATCTGAGCGCAGCCCTCTTCGAACGCATTTTCTGCAAATCAGCAATGACAATGGAAAAACGCCCTTTCGAAGGGGTCAAGTAAATTTGTGAGATAATATGCCCACTGATAAGATAATGTGAGAAAATCCAAGTTAAAGGTAAAGACCAGTATTGGTAACGCCCCAATTTCAAAAAATGAAATGGAAGCTCTCATTACCAATCATGTGAAAGAATATGTTTTGACTAATACATGATGATAACAAATTTGCCGGGAAACCGCCTACTAATTCATATATTTGGTAAATTTGTTTCTCTCATGGACTGTGAGAGATATAGGGTAGTCCCATATACATCTTTCTGTGTATAGTGCTTCTAACTTTACGAAGAATGGGCCAAATTTCTTATCATTTTGATGATTCCAGAACCTTGCAGATGCTAGATGCTAGATGATCAACCTTTTCTGATCGATTCCACAACGTTTCTTTCACAATGCAATCGCATGACCATTACTGGTCTTTACCTTTAAAGGGAATTAGTAACTTTGTTGACAATTGCAAAAAGTGATGGGTGATTAATAAAATATGTATTGGTATGATCCGATATGTCCACAAAGTAATGTTACTAAATCCCTTTCATAGGATGTAATTTGGCCTAGTAATAAAGTGAAAATGCAAAATGAGCTAACACTTAACATTGATTTTGTACACGGTTATGACTATCCAGTACATAGTGTGACCTCCAAACACTAAGCGTAAACATCTTTATTTTACTTCCACAAATGATTGTTTACGATAGTATATTACGAGTATGGTGATTATGTGTGTGTGGGTAGGGGTGCAGGGTGCTTTTGTGATTAAAGGTACTAGCCGCCTATGAGCGGAACAATGGGCGCAACAACTATTAGCTGCTCAAATTAAGAGCCGTCTTTTGTCATTGTTTTAATAACAAAGTGATTGTAAAAGTTACATGTATTACATGTAACTTATATCCGTAGGCGATATAACACCCAATGTGAACATGACGTGTTCCTCGTTAACACAGTTTAATGAGGATAAAAGTAATAGATTTGTACACAGTCGTATTTATTTGTATTCAGTTGTACATATTAAAATTGTTTAATACATTTGCATATCTTGTTTTCATTTGTTTCAATTATTTGTCTAGAGTGACCGCCATTATTTCGATGCAACAGAGATTTACATTCAATTTTTTTAAAACTTTTTATAAGTATTGTACAGTAATATTCTTCTCATTTCGACATTATCAGCCGCTCTTTCTTTATTTCGTTCCCTAGTACTAAACAAAACCTTGCCGATAATTATTGTGTTTAGATCTCCGTCGGGACAACAAAACCTTGCCGATAATTTTTGTTTTTAGATATCCGTCGGGACAACAAAACCTTGCCGATAATTATTGTTTTTAGATCAGAACGTTTAATCTTTGATGAATTTGTATTAGGCCAGTTTCTAATTAATAAAAGCGATCATAAAAATGGCCGCTGGTTACATTATTTTTACCCGACGTCCAGCGAGTCGGGCTTATTTTGCAAGATGGCAGCTGGCATTTATGTATTTTGTTTTCTTTTTATTCAAAAAAAGATAATTTTAACAGTTCGTTTTTCATGTTTTTTCATATTAAAAAAAAAAAAGGAAAATGAAAATAGATACTGAAGTACTGAGCAGTTTCTCAGCACCCACACGCAATACCCACTTCTATGCGCTCCGCCGCCGACCTCCAAACACTGGAGGTAGGGGAAGTACAACACTTAAGTTCTAGTACACACACACACAGATAAATGCAGTTAATCTGGCACATATGCACTCGACTCTTTTGTGATTAAAGGCATTGCAGTCAAGGTGATTACATAATAGCTAATTGTCCCTCGCTAGTTAAGAGGATTAGAGATACTTGGATTTACTTGGAGAAGAGGCAAAGGAAAGGACTCAATCCTCAAATTCACCCTGTGAAAGTGATGTCCTGAAACCCGAGTAAGCAGGGACTTAGTAGGGTAAAGGGAAGACGGGCCGTTTGCGTCATGGTACACGGTACAAGAAATGGAGGAATAGAAAACATTATACAAAAGAAAAATTGATGCAACAGAGATTTACATACAAATCTTTTACTTTTACTTAAATTGTGTATTTTTCTCATAAAATTGAGTATCTAAATAAAAAGAGATGAAGACGAAGAAGAGGGAGAAGAAGAAGAAGAAGAAGAAGAAGAAGAAGAAGAAAAAGAAGAAGGGGGAATAAGAGTGAGAATAAAAAAGAAAAAATGCGGAGAAAGAAGAAGAACGAAATAAGAAAGAGAGACAGGGAGGGAAAGACAGACAGACAGACAGAGAGAGAGAGAGAGAAAGTTGGGCGCATCGGTATATAGTTTGTACTGTATTTATTTATTATTATGCTATTTTGTCTCTCCTTTAATCAAACTAACATTCCATAATAAAACGCGCAAATTGAATGAAGCCGGCGAGTTGATTTTATATTTCATATTCTTATGGGATTCATGGATTTTAAAGCGAAAGTGCAGTATTGGAAAAGGTTTAAGCACAATTTACCATCCAGCCGGTTTGGTCCATTCTGTACAAACTTTCAGCAAGTGAACGAGTTCAATTAAGCTATCGACCAATTGCCTTCGAGATAATAAACGAAACCAATTAGCTTATTAACCAATCACAAGCATTGCTTTGGAACGCCCCCCTCCCACGGCGACGCAAACAATAGACCGCATCTGATCCGATTAGTGTTTAATAATAAATACTTCATTATATAGGATGTCATTAATAATTATGAAAAACCTCTCATAATTATGTAAAGCTTTAGAATAACTAACATCGATAAGAATAGAACAAGTTCAATACTATTAGTTTAATGGACAAATAAATAGATCTAAACGCAACGATATATTCACAAATCTGAGCGCAGCCCTCTTCGAACTATTAGCTGCTCAAAGAGCTGTCTTTTGTCATTGTTTTGCAATAACAAAGTGATTGTAAAAGTTACATGTAATCTAATATCCGTATGCGATATAACACCCAATGTGAACATGACGTGTTCAGGCCTTATAACTATATACAGTGCACGTTAACAAAAAGAAGACTTTACTAGCGCTAGCTAACAAAAATGAAACGTCAAAACCTCACGAGCAATTGATGACAACAAATTGTTACGACAATTGCCACTATCAATACAGAAGAAATATTCGATCAAATTTCATGTTTTCATGATTTCGAATTGTTCGAGGTGAAAAGAACGAACATGATCATGCACTCTTTTTTCCCTTCTTAAATCGGTATGCTCTGTTCATTCAAGGTCCCATACGATTCAAGCATAATTTACAATCTTGATTTGCAAATGATAATCTGGTAGAGTATATCGATTTCCCCGATGATACAGATATTCATTTTTCGTAAAATTAATTATGCAGGGAGACAGTATTCCTTATGATGCGAGCAGCCTGGTGAGTGCATTTCGAATAAGAGCGTCTTCCATCTATACCAAAACGTTTTGATGATGCAGGCTCCCGACAATACGGGTATCATTTTTGTAATATCTTTAATTTACAGATGTTTGTTTGTTTCGTATGACATATTTATAAACGCCCTATAATCTTATTTCAAGAAGAATCTTACAATGCATTTGATTATAAGTATCATTTTTAAATCACGGGTTTTGAAATACAATAGCTGATATTGCGATGATTTAGAGAACCTACGTTTCTATTTTTTAAATCGATCTTGCATGTGAAAGAACAGATTGATGATATTATGACCTATTTTGATCTGATGACAGAACGCTTTTCAATATTTCAGTATTAATGCTATTGTCCAGCTGAGTTTGAAAAGGCTTTTCTACCCTCGGCGCTAAAGGGATTGCGGAAAATTTCAACACTATTTGTGTTTCTTGATGACCCAGCAGAACAAGAAATAAGGGCTAGCCCCCCCCCCCCCCCCACAAAACAAAAAAAAATGGCCCAAAATAACGCAATTATTATAAATTCCGTCTTCTACTTGATACCAACACATGGATCCTTATTTAAACAGCGAGACAGTTCTGTAACAATGTTACGAGAATCAATTCAACGAATTGTCATGGCCTGTATTTGTTCTAGAACGCACTTCGCTTTTTCGATACCACGTGGCCCCAATTCAGCACAATACATACGTATTTTAATTCTTCACAACAATGACCTAGATCTAAAACTGGCCGCGGTTGCAACCCCTCAACCCCCACCCCCCCCCCCCTTCTTCGCAAAGAAATATTCGATAAAGTTTCTTTGGAGCAGAATGATAAACTAATTCTTCCTTTGTAATGCATGCTCTATTCTTACGATTTAGGTATAATTTACTTTGTTGATTTGCAATTGGTAATCTCCCTGGGAGTTTTGCGATATGCCCGATCATTTTCAACATCACGGATTTTGAAATACGTTCTCTAATATTACGAAGATTTAAAGGACCTGTATTAAAATAACAGGTTGATGATATAATTATGAATTATGATTTATAATGATCATACGACAGGATCGTTTACAAGATACAACAAAAATTAAAGAAAACAAAACAAGAAAACCGAAACATGCGATAACATCGCTATAAAAAGGAAATATACACACATTTAATGTAATATGAAACAAATCAAATGTCAAAACATGCATGAGAAAACAATGTCAGAGAGAGTAGGGTAAGTTTAAAAAAAAAAAAATCTTTTTCGTGAACAAATCTATTTGTATTAAAATTGAGATATTTAACACAATCATGAACAGAACAGGAGGAGATGAAATAATGAACAATCATGCAAACGTTAACGCCTACAGAACTCCGATGTCGAGAGGGAAATAAACAATCAGAACAAAAATTGTAACCAATGTCATGTACGTAAAATAATATTAGAACAAATCAGTAGCAAGAGTCAAATCTCGCAAGACGAGAGGGACACACAAGCGGGCATTATACATGAATAACTAATGCGCCGGACCGGGCGCAAAAGGGCGCAAAAGCTTTTCAAGGTTTAAGCTCCCATTCACAAATGTCAAGTGCTTCACCGGGACACGCCTCGGTGGGCTTATCTCGTAACAAAGAGACTCCAAACAATAGCCAGATTTTAATGAGCTGGAAACCAACTGGAGTCCTCTCGTAGCCGACGCCAAAAGGCGCAAATGGGCGCCAAAAGGCGCCTCCTTTGTTCTCATATCCTGCTCTGCGCCCCGACGCGTTCGGGCACAGTCGCAACTTTGGAAGGCTCCCCTTAGTACATAAGAGATAGGAGAGACTACAAACTTGCGATTGATCGGAGGACTTACGATTGATTTGGATCAATTGCAAGTCTATGTAAGACGGGGCCCTGGTCTCGTCTAACGGCCCCCCAAAACCAGTCGGTCATTATAATAGTTTTTTTTTGTTTAAATATTAAAAAAACATTTTTTTTAAATATGATAATAGTTATTTCTTCCCGTTATACTATCTTTCGTACCATTCATATCAGGTAAACAGTTCTAAATGGTAAACAAGGGGAGCATGTGTGTAATGGATCAGTTGGTACAGCATGCATGTGCAAGGTATGCGTGATACCTAAGAAATATCTTACCTCTGATCCCCATCCACGGAATCCCTTTTCAATCCTGAGTACATTCATCGTATAGAGACCAAAGTCACATACACCATGTGGCTCACCAGCCTTCAGCAACGCTTCATATAGTTTTGCTGAATCAGATCGGGCGTGATATAACTCCCAGCCAAGCTCACCTGTTAGGATTCAAAGAATCATATAATCAATCATAGCTTTTAAGGGGAAAAATAAAATCCTACTTGCAATGAAACCAAGTATCATTATCAGCCCTAACAAATTATTTGGTTAAAAATTGAAAAAATCAATACTGTATACACATCTGAATGTGCAGGGGTGTGACTAGATCTTATTTAATAGTTTATCTTTATCTTTTTTTTCCATTTTTGTTTTGTAAATTGATTTATTCATTTTTGTTACTTTTATATTTTTAGGAGGGGGAGGGCTACCAAACCAAGTTTGCAGATAGAATAGCTGAAAATTAATACAATAAGCAACACTTGTATTTTCAGACAAGGCAATGAAAATTCACCAAACTGCTGATTGAAAATTCTTAATGACAACAGTGCTGTACATAGATGCACCAAAATTTGTCCAAATCAGTGAAGAACCATAAATTAATATGTAAGATATTGTTTTACTACCAATCAGGTAGAACTTACCTGAATATGTAATCCTAATGGCGTAACACTTCACACCTCCTAGTACTATATCCTTAGCTCTCATGAACTTGAAACCTTCTTCGCTAACATCAGAGTCTGTCAGAGCGGCCATGATGTCTCGAGATTTGGGTCCAGCCAAACCTAGGACACCCTGCTCGTCTGTGACGTTGGAGCATTTCACATCCAGCTTCATCTCGAAAGCCTTCTGTTCAATCCACCTGTACAAAAAAACAATTAATTGAATTAAATATGACTTCTTATAGTACCATTGCCAAGATTAAAGGTTCTCCATAAGACCCACTTTAATACACAATTCATTTGATTGGTAATCGATATTCATATACATGTAGAGAGAGATAACCACATAAACTTTACGATTCCATTTTCAGCTCAACAGCTCAACTTCATGTAGAGAAAATCCCATTTACTCTACAACCAATGTGCCACCAACATTTGTAAACAACATTTTTGAAGATATTTTTATTTCCTTGCAAGCTAGTAAGTTTGTATAATTATGATTTTGTTGATCATCTGGAATTGCAATTCATGTAAAATTTAATTTACTTTTATCTCAATGTTCGATTGAAGTTAATTGATAAATAAGTGTCCAGTTTTAAAAGCATCCTTTTTCTTTTCTACAAAATTTGAATGGTTCCATCATTTCGGTGAGCCTTGCTAAATGCCACAAATTCACTGTTTCAAAGTAAGAGGACTTTATTCTTGGCTATTTTATTTATATGTAACCAACTTTTCAAGACATTTCATTAAAAAGCCCTCCTGTAGTATGAAGAAATACTGTTAATTGTCCAGTAATAGGTTAACACTGTATGTTACAATTGTCCCGATGACATTAGCTGTATTCTAACTTAAACATTTTTCTGCCCTGTTAATTTGTTTAATGGAATATAATATACATGTAGTTTTCCTTTAAAGCCTGTCTGCACTAGTTTGGCCAGGGGGGCTTAGACCACCCTACAAGGTCACTGACAGTTGGTTATCTCATCAAATCAGCTCTCAATTAAGATAAGAAAAAGAGGATCATGGGGGACCAACAGGCACCAATTAGGCATTGTTTGCTATATAGAGGGCACAAGTAGCTATAAGTAGTGCAGTGGGGCTTTAAAACGAGAAGAAATAATGTGACCTTATCAATGACCGTTGACTTACCTGAGGTCATGTATCTCGGAGCCTGCTCCTGTAATACAGAAATACTCATTATCTGCTGTCTTGGTGATTGTAAGCTCTGCATACACTCTGCCCTTGGGTGTCAGCATATGACCTACACTACATCCTCCAATCTGAAAAAATAAAATAAATTAAATAAGGGATGTTTTCATACATTTTAGGACATAAATCATTGAATACGACTATTCAGATACTTCCATTCCTAAAGCCTGACATGATCACATATTACTTGTATCGACTGCAAATCCCCCCATACCCCCATACTAATTAAACTGCACATCATAACATGCCTCAACAGTCAGGAAACCCTGATAATCAAATGTGAAATCTCACTTTGTATGAGGCAATTTCATAGAAATTCTAGTTACAATGAAGAAAAGGAGACAATTAGAAACACAGATTACTGAAAGCCTGATAAAAAGCAGACAGAGGGTTAACAAGTCATATATTTTGTGTTAGTCAAGATTTCTGATAAGGGGAATCTCTTTTTTTTGTGCAATTGGTGCAAACTCTGAACATTTTCTTTCAAAGAAGGCCTGTCTTCATCAGTTCAAGTTTGCCAAATAACCCACTTTTTTCAGATTCGGGATTGCGTCTTCCTCAGACCGATACGCTCATGACAAACTAGCTTGGACAGGCGCATATAATTAGCTCGATGTTTCCGTAACAGGGGGAAATATTAGAAACAAGACCAACATTTCTCAGGATATTTTCTCGACTAAATATCCTGCTAATTGCAACTGCAGGCTGATGAAGACGCAAATCAACTGGTTAATTTGCGATTGGGATAGTTAAAAGAGCGGGTTATTCGGCAAAAATGAGCTGATAAAGACAGGCCTACTGTCTCTTCCACTTACAGCAGCAGGAAGCTTGTTGGCCAGGAGGACATCCAGTAATTGAGTTGCATCAGGACCCTTCACAACAAACTTAGCAAATGGGGTCAGATCAATGATACCAGCCTTGTTCATCACCGTCTCGTATTCCCTGCCTACAGGTCCATGCCAGTTGGTCCTGTGGAAACTAGGCTTGTATCCAGCTTCATCTCCTTCTAGAGCAAACCAATGAGGCTGCTCCCATCCTGCAAAAAAAAAAAAGTAGAACCAACTATTAACGTTCATACTATTAAAGGGATCCAGTAACTTTGTCTCAGATTCTGGAACAAAATCCTGGATTAATTAGCTCATGCTGCAATGATAATTATAAACCTTTAGGTCAGTCAGGAACCCCATGACTTTTACAAGCTGATCGCCTGTCTGATTATCAAGATATTTATGATTGAAAATTGAAACTACATTTTGCATTTGCCTAACGGTTTTCATAACACTACAGTTTATTGGGGACGATGAGTATATGGTAAACTGGTCACTCAAAGATTTTTACTTTTTTGAGGCACTTCTTGATCATTTTGAAGCGAAATTTTTTTAGGGCTTCAATATTACACCATATCACAGACACTGATAACACGTAGGGCTGTGCATCTCAAATTTTACACTGTTAAACGATCCCTTTATTAAAAAGAAACAAAACCATTTTGAACAGATGACGAAGCTTGACGTCATGCCTGGCCAAGTTGTCAAGGTTACTGGGTCCGAACTATTTTTTTTACTACACAATGGTATGGTGATCACACCAACTCCAAAAACTGAATCTGCCCTGTTCCAGCCCATTGCTTGAAAGATTTAATGGTGAACCTATTGTCTAGGCTCTGTTATATAGAAGCAGTAACCTGGACAATGAGCGAATATGACATTCGCACTTCGGTACTCTATATAGCTGTTCCACTCTTACAAAACAAGAACAGGTCAAACAAAATATTGAACAATGTGCCTGTTCCCATCCTCAAAAAAAAAAAATATATATATACTGACCAGGTGATTAACAAACGTCCCTTTTTTAAATGTGTACTAGATAAACATATCTTGGGGAAGAGTCTTTGACATTAAATAAAGAATGACTAAAATGAGGATAGTACCTGTGTACACTCGACCTGGAGTCTAGGGGAAATGCTCGTTTATTATACAGTGCGTCCCAGAAAAAACGAAAACGAGAATTATTGATGTGTTATCATAACTTAATCACAATTATAATTGATAAATGACACATGTCTGTAAAGCTTAGACCCTCCTCTTTAATTTGATGCAACTCATAAAATGGGAGGTCTAATCCCTCCTGGCCAAACTAGTGCAGACGGGCTTTAAAGACTGGGTCTTACCTGAATGAAAGCCATAATCTGCACCTCTATCCTTCATCTGCTGATACGCACCAGACACTCTCTTGGTTGGTCTACCACCAAAGCGCTCCTCATGAGGCCAACCTACGGCATTATTGAAGCCATACGACTCGCTGATCTTAACCTTCTGGTAATCATAGTCGCACCAATCACCATAGCGATCAGGGTCCATCTCAATGAGGTCATAGGGGGGTTCCCCATCCATGATCCAATCCTTCAGATACTCTCCAATACCAGCAGAATGGATGATGCCATAGCTAGGAGGTTAAAGGAATGTGAGAGGAGATGAGCTTAAAGGCAGGATCAAGGAATGAAACATGTTCAATAGGGACTTTCCTAGATACTCTCTGATACAAGCAGAATGAAGGATGCCATAGCTAGGAGATAATAATAATAATACATTTATAGAGCACAGAAAATATCAAAAATTAGGTAAATATTCTACTGCGCTACAAGATTAAAGGAACGTGAGAAGGGTCGAGCTTAAAGGCAGGATCAAGGAATGAAACATGTTCAATATCAACCTTTCTGCTTCACTGGGTTTTCAGACAACTGCCCACCCAATAGTGAACTTAATCGATAGTCACTTCTTTCTTTTATCATTATATTGGTATTGGAATAATTTCTATGAGCAAACTTTGAAATAAAGTGACTGGTTCTTGTTTCAGGAAAAAGAACTTTCCATTCTTAATCTATGTTATATATATATGTTCTCTGGTATTGTTAGTGTATGATTTGATGTAATCCATTTTAAGCTGTTTTATGCTAAAGTGTAAATTATGGTTATATTTCATGTGATACGTATAGATGCATTTTGTTACTTTTACCACCAGATATGTACACATGTGCAATTCAGCCACTGTTTGAATACAACTTTTATTGAATCAAATTGAATACAGTGCAGCTTGAAGTGACAAATGAGGATTAAAAATCATCTACTGAAATAATATTTGTAATAATGGTTTGTAAACTTTTTGGCACTGAAAAGGTTACATACATGTATGCCTCTCATTGGACTGATCTCTAGAAATATTCAAATACATTAGATCTGATGTCACAAACCTAAGCAGATCTAGAATACAATTTTGTATTCCTTATACACCCTGTACTGTTCAACAGAAGCAATCACATAGCATTAAAGAGATAAGAGAAATATAATATTGACAACAAAAGAGGGCAGATCAATAATTGATGGCCTTGCATTGAACTAGTGATTACTTCAACAATTTGGAGCCAAATTAACACCTTAGTCACATGTACATGGCAAATTGGATATGAAAATTGGCTAAGAAAGGACCTATAGTAGCTTGCATTGTTCATCTACTTAAAGAGTTCAAAGGTTTAAAGACCTAATCAAACATCTTTATAGCAGATGCAACAACAGACTGATAGTTATAAAAAGAGACTTGGATTCATTGTTCCCATCTATACACTGAGCTAGGATCCCAGGACCTAATTAAACATCATTACACAATAGAGCAATATTTGAGAAACATCTTAACATGATCTATAGACCAATACTGGTAGTTAAAAAACATCTCAAAGGGAACCCCACCCTACAGAATAGTAAGATTTAGTCCTGCCTTCTGATCGATGTATACAATAGTCCTCACAAAAATGTACAAGTTATTCTTGGCATGATGTACTGCTTGGTCTCTTTAGATGGTGAGCACTGCATTTACCACTAACGCACGCTGGGCCATGCAATATTTGTATAACATGACATGGGTGCAACCATTTTCTTGATAATTTGACCAGGAAAACTTGTTCATATATCATGCACCAAGCTCTAGTTGCAAATACTTTTTAATTCAATAACAGAACCTTTCTTAACTCAAGTTATTTCTTCTTGTGAGGTTTCCTTTAAAGGTAAAAACCAGTATTGGAAACACCCCAATTTCAAAAAATGAAATGGAATTATTACCAATCATGTGAAAGAATATGTTTTGACTAATACAGTGTACATGATGATAACAATTTTGCCCGGAAACCGCCTACTAATTGATATATTTGGTAAATTAGTTTATCTATTGGTGTGTGAGAGATAAATGCATGTGTGCGTATAGTCCCATATACATCTTTCTGTGTACAGTGCTTGTAACTTTACGAAGACCGGGCCAAATTTCTTATCATTTTGATGATTCCAGAACCTTGCAGTACACACCAATAGTTATATGCTAGATGATCAACTTTTTCTGATCAATTCCACAACGTTTTTTTCACAATGCAATCGCATGACCATATAACTGGTCTTTATCTTTAACACAGCATACATGTACTGATAGCTAAAAAAGACCTTACATTAATTGTTGAACAAGGACAGCCCAGAGACATAATCAAACATCTAGCATGATGCAACAATAGACCAATATTTAACCACACCTTGCACTGTTCCAAGCTTCTGGGAATCCTAAAATAATCTTTTTTTGTTGACTGTCTCCCACCCCTATAAAAGGTCAAATTATTAGGTTTAAATACTCTGATGAGACCCGATGTATACACGTTACCCAAAAGCGCAAACAGACCATCTACATGTACATGTACATAAAGACCTAATAGACTGGAACTACATGAACAGACATGTTTAAAGACTCTGAAACATCATTGAGTGATTTCAAGTTGGGTGTTAGTGTTAGTGTTTAGAGCAGTCAAGAGCTCTTAAATTGAGCTAAACATTTGCTGATGAAATTAAGAGCCTGATACCGATATCAATATTGAAAGCTTAACACCGAACTGGAAATCAAAATGTGCTTAATCCCTAGTGGCTAGCGTTAGTGAATAGAACATTAATTGTACATGAAATATTAATACCAGCCACAAAGGTTGGTTCAGCAGACGCCAATTTTACAAAATCTGTAACACTAGCTACCGGAAGTTGATGATATTCAGAGGTCAAAGCCTTAACACCAGCTGATTTCCATTTCGGTGTTTAGGGCTGGTGTTAGTGTTTATTAAACACTAACACCAGCCCTAAACACCCAACTTGAAATCACCCATTGAACGAATGTAACATCTTACCTGAAACCACAAGCGGACCAATAGTGATTATGATATTCAGAGGTAAAAGCCTTAACACCAGCTGATTTCTATTTCGGTGTTTAGGGCTGGTGTTAGTGTTTATTAAACACTAACACCAACCCTAAACACCCAACTTAAAGGTAAAGACCAGTATTGGTAACGCCCCAATTTCAAAAAATGAAATGGAAGCTCTCATTACCAATCATGTGAAAGAATATGTTTTGACTAATACATGATGATAACAAATTTGCCGGGAAACCGCCTACTAATTCATATATTTGGTAAATTTATCTCTCTCATGGTCGTGTGAGAGAGATAGGGTAGTCCCATATACATCTTTCTGTGTATAGTGCTTGTAACTTTACGAAGAATGGGCCAAATTTCTTATCATTTTGATGATTCCAGAACCTTGCAGATGCTAGATGCTAGATGATCAACCTTTTCTGATCGATTCCACAACGTTTCTTTCACAATGCAATCGCATGACCATTACTGGTCTTTACCTTTAAAATCACTCAATGAACGAATGTAACATCTTACCTGAACCCAACTGCAGACCAATAGTTATGAAGACCTCGTACAGGACCCACCATGGGCAGTAGATCTGGGGTGTATGTGATAGGTCCACTCACGACGCTCTGGATGTTACCCTCAGCAAGGCATGGGAACCGAGCCATAGCGATCTCAAGATGGTCCTGGATCCTATCCAGATCACTCTCAAACAACTCCTTACCAAAATCTGGAAGAATGAAAACAGTGATAATAAGCAACAGTAATGATGGTGATGATGATGATGATGGTGATGGTGATGATGATGGTGATGATGATGATGACAATGATGATTATGGCGATGGTGATGATGATGATGATGATGACGATGATGATGGTGATGATAATGATGATGATGGTGATGATGATGGTGATGATGATGATGATGATGGTGATGATATCGAAGATGGTGATGATGATAATGGTGATGATGGTGATGATGATGATGGTGATGATGATGTTGATGATGGTGATGATGATGGTGATGATGATGATGATGATGATGGTGATGATGATGATGATGATGGTGATGATGATGATGATGGTGATGATGATGATGGTGATGATGGTGATGATGGTGATGATGATGGTGATGATGGTGATGATGATGATGGTGATGATGATGGTGATGATGATGATGATGATGATGGTGATGATGATGATGGTGATGATAGTGGTGATGATGGTGATGATGATGATGGTGATGATGATGATGATGATGATGATGATGGTGATGATGGTGATGATGATGATGGTGATGATGATGGTGATGATGGTGATGATGATGATGACGTTGATGGTGATAATGATGTCATCTAACATCAATTGGCAAAGCATTTATCTATATTTGCCACTCCATACCCATGAGAGAAATGAGGACCTGGTAGGATGACAAAAGCATTTGTGTTAGTAATTGCCACATGCCCTCACGGTGACTATATTTATGTAGGTCTAAAAATGTGAACAAACTTCAAGAACTTATTGTGCACAAGGGAGCAAGGTCACTTTCAAATGATCAACAGTTTTTTTATCACAATCAAAATTCCATATCTGACACACTTAACAATGTAATAATTGTAAGTTGCCAGGAGTTAAAATTTGTTTACGTGTTTCTAAATGAATATCTTTTTCTTTTAGCATTACTTTGATAATTAAGGTCAAACTTTTGGTGGCAACAAACTTTTCGCGAGCTGCTAACATTTAATCTTGATCATGCTGTTAATCAACTATTCAATGACATGAAGCTTTCGTTTAACTCGACCTCTTACAATTAGAAAACAGATGAGGTGCAGATCCAACACTTGCTTGGGCGAAAATGGCTCCTGGTTTCCTTCTTTATCAGAGATATAGGGGTAGGATTGCTATTGGGTTTTGGGATCAGTTTTTGTTTCGGGATAACTGGGTAATGGTATTTGGACCAGTTAGGAATCCAGTTGGGGTAGGTAATTGACTACAGGGAAATTATCACAGAGGCATATGTGTTGTATGACTTCTTGCATTCAGAATTTTCTTGTTTCTCAGATTTAGGTTAAATCAACTTAAATGACCAGGATACGGTAATAAGCAGCCACTCCAACATGTATTCTTTTTGTTGTTAATTTATATTTGTTTTCCTCATTTAAAAAAAAACACACAAATTTCTTACTTTTAATCATGACTACTCTGTCTTCCCAAATATTCTTTTCCTCTGTCTTTTTATGGCGGATCAGGGGTTAAAATTTTCAAAAGAAATGTAATCTCTTTGATCTGACGTGTCACCTGAGAGACTAACCCCTACAGTCATATCCACTCATCACAAGACTACATTACAAAATGTAATGTCAGCAATTATTCACTGAACCTTCTTATCAACTTGGCAAACAATTATATATATAGTATTTGTCTTACTGCGAAGTCGCCTACAACAGCAAAATCACCTACATGTACAATAGCAGTTTATATTACAACTGGCTCCCACTTGCCAAACAAGATTAGTCGTTTGCACAAATATTGATTTAAGTTTCACTATAAATAGCACAAAATATGCATAGCAGATTATAGCAGGATGCAATTCAACATTTGAAATATATGCTCCGCCACGTACCCCTACCAAAAATGATGAAATGGGAACGGTATACGCTTTCTTGCATGTATAGACCGGTTTACTTACATATCAAAATTGTATGCATAATTTTTCAACAAAGGCTGAAAGCTTGACTGAGGCTTGCCTGATATAGCAACACTGGATTCCAAGTATTGTAATTCATTCATTAAAAACAGGTTGTTGGAATAACTTTCCACTAGGTCCGCAGGAAAGAAATATCCACAAATTTGAATATATGAGTAAACCAGTTTATTGAATTTAAGAATCAATTAAAAGATGTGACGTTAAAAATTCCTTTTGGCACTGGTTGCAAAATTGATCGACTTTATTAAAGAAAGGTACTGCAGATATTTGATTTGGTAGCAAATTTACAATTTTTTTGGATCAATAGTTTGTATTCAATTAAGTTCTTGTCTTGATCAGTTCAATTTAAGATAAAACAATCAATTCTTAATCTTATGATAATATACCTGTTGCGTAACCTCATCAAATAGTACAAAAACAATCTCCCTTTTACACCTTATTGAATCATGTCCGTATTGTGTCTAAAACCTATTGCAATATATAAATGTTTTCAATAGGTTCCTTCTGTACAATCTAAACAATCATAAACATTCTATAAAGTTCATGACATTTTCCTATTGATATAACTGCTGCTCTGAGCATCTCAGATAAGAAATTCCTTTCCTGAACATCTTGCCATCCTGCCAACAAACAGTACTTTACTTGTAACATGTCTATTAAAGTTAAAGTGAACTAACTGCAGACATCATATTTGTATTACCGGTAATCCTTTCATGGAAGTAAGCTCTCTTCCCATTACGTAAGATAGCCTTAACTTGGAATGTCAACCCATATGATAACCTAGCTCAGTAATCCTACAAACTGATTAAACAAAAATTTGATAAAATACTGTTAGCTAAAACAAAAAATAGGCATGTGTTTATCCACACTTTTCATATAAAGATGGAGAAACCATCATGTAGTTTTAGACTTTCATAAATATTGGGTGTACAGAGATAACTTGGAACACTTTCAAAAGAGTAGAAAATATGAACATCTCCCTTCTTAAAAACAGTCCAGATTCCTGGGCACCAAGAATGGCATGAACCAGGGTTGGTGCCATTTAAATAGCAACAAGAGCCGTTCCTGTTGGTCCAGTGGATTAGTCTAGCATAGATCTGTCTAGCAGTCAGTTAGTAAGCAAGGGGTCTAGGAAGTGAACCGGTCCAGTAGACCACATCGCAATGTAGTCTACTGGATCGAGGTTCCTGGCACGCTGCCTTCACACTCACCATTAGACGGCTCTAACATAGAACGGTCAAGCATAGCCCGGTCAAGGAAATGAGTGAGAATGGGGTCTTGGAAGATCTACAGTACAACAACTATTCATTTCAGATAAAAATGGGGTAAGGACTTCATTAGCTTAATTGAAATGAAACCCTAATGAAAGGGATAGTGAAGAAACAAAAGCTAATCTTATTTGACTGGAGCAAACTCCAAATTCCCTTTGTTATTCATACTCTTTACCCTTTTACATCTCAAGTAGCCTTCACTGCAAGGGGCTATTTAGGTCTTTAAAAGTTTAAATGCCTGATGAGAAATCAACAAGTCTGCTATTATTACTTATAAAACTAAAAACTAAATAAAATTTACAGAGATTAAACTAAATATTTCTACTCATGCTGTGTCATAATACTCTGCAGCTCTTAACAAACTGTGTTTGACTGTGTCTGGGATTGCTACACCAGTACCTGAACTACTTGATTTTAAAGAGCAATTATGTCATAAGCACTGTTAGTTCAGGACAATCCATAACAATCCTATTCCAATTACCATGGTAACCATTTAAAGGTCCTGTTACTGGAAAACACTTCAGGATAGGAAGCTTATCAAGTTTAGCATCTTAGTGCAGAGTTTTAATGGTAAACCAAGGAAACCGGTTTATTCTGGTTTTAGAGCTCATTAGCATACAAGCTAATGCAAACTAAACTACCTGTATGGATTAAAGTCAATGCACTGTAGGGATTTTATCTGTTTACAATTCGGTAAAAGAAAGAAGATTAAGAATGCTTGTGCAAGGACATGACAATTAACTGTATCTCATCTGTATAAATTGACGTAATGCAATAAAAACCTATCTGAGCTTATATAGATAAGTAGCGGACCTGGATGTCACTTATAGTGCATAATGTTTGTACATGGTAAACGTCAATAAGCCGTGAAAGAAGTGCAAGGTTCAATAACGTCAAAACTGCTGACGTTTTAAATATTTCTAAAAAACAAGAGGGTCTACCTGCATGTACAAAGTACATATATGCACAATGTATGCATGCAGGTATACATGAAGGTCATGTTCTGCAACCCAAAATGATTATTCTGTAGTTGAAGAAGGCATCCATTGAAAATTGAAACCCTCAATTTTGGAAAACAAATTGCACATATCTCATTGGAGCTTTCTTGCTGATTTGAAACATTTCATGTACTTTACAAAAATATATGCACTCAAGATTAAATTTATGTTTTAGTAATACTCATGCAGTTCCAATATAATAGAGATACTTTACTACATATTTTTCATATCAATATCAAGGAATCTATATGGAACTTTCAAAAAAGAAGATTATTAGGAAAATAAAACCCAACTTTAGCTGACAGCCTTATCGCAAATTGTGAGCCAGTCAAAAACATCTTGAAATTACTCCTAAAATTTGAGAAAGTACTAAGAAATTTCAAAACAACCCCTCCAAAGTTTGCAGTTTCCTTGCTAACCATTCACCCATAGGAGTTGCCATTTTGATTAACATAGTGGTGGTAGAGAAGTACACTTATGAGATACCCACTGACCTGTATTTTAGTACACTGAAATGCGTGACAAAAGTTTCCTTATAATAATTTTTTTGGTTGTGCATTGAAATGCAAGGATATTCTCTTGTAATGTATGGTAACCAAATATTTGGTTTTATAAAGCTGTTTCCAACAGTAGGCCATTTTCATAATGTAATCAAATTTTGAATGCACAAATCTTTGAGTAGTACCTGGTTACAAATTATTTCATTTACCTGTCACAAATAATTGTATTTAAATAGTCAGAATGTGAATTGCATACATTCCGTACTGTTAGGTACGTCAAGCCATGATGGTTGTCCTACCTAGCAAATTCTAATGTATGCCATTTGCATTCTGACCATTGAAATACAATATTTGCAAAAGTTTTAATAAAATAATTTATATCATGGTACTATACACAAGTCTTTGAAAGTGATTTAAATGACAGATTTGAAAAAAATAAAATTGAGGCGAGTTAAATCGCAATTTAAAAAGCAATTTAAATCATGGTAAAAAATAATGCCAACCTTTGTTCATGCCATTTGTGGTGCCAGGGAATCTGGACTGTTTTTATGAAGGTAGATGTTTGAAAGGAGATGAAAATACTGACAACTGATGTAGATGTGATTCCAGAGACAAAGTACATTTGAAAAAACTGATGATTTGCAAAATATGGAAAAAGTTCAAGATGAATTTGAATGACCTCATAAAAGAACCACTTTGTGACAGCGTATTTACAAGACATATTGCCATTATATGGTAACCTTCTTAGACTTTGGAGCCTATCAACTCATATGATAAAGGTTTGCAATTCTATATTTGTTTGATTAGGCAAATATTGACATAAATTGATCATGACTGTGATGATTGTATGCACATGTAGTTACAGGTAGCCTATATCTAAAATAGCTACATGTAGGCGTACACTTCAATTTTCAATTGTAACAAATGTTGAATCTAATGAACAGAATACCAAGATTGGAAACATGTCAAAGTGAAAACCAGAAAATCTTGCTAATTGAAAGCATATTATTCAAGTGTTGCTCTATACATGCAGGTCAATCCACCATAGTTAGGAAGTTTGTAATTAAGGATACAGACAAAATAAACGGTACATCTACCATATGGAAATGGTATATCAATGTATTATGACTACTTATTCATTAGTTCCTATCACCAAACCTGAGGAAGAGGAAGAGTTGTTGTGGTCCAGTGGTTAAGTCCCCAGACTGTGAACCACAAGGTATGGGGTTCGAATCCCTGTTGCACCACTAATATCTATTGGCAAGACATTAATCTACAATTGCCACATTGCACACATGTGAGGTAAAGTGGTACTTGGCAGGAATTAATCCCTTAAAATGCTTGAGTGCTGTAACTGCAGCCATGCTAAAACAAGGGTAATAATAATGGAGCGCCTCGAAACCATCCTAACTCTAAGTTTGTGGACATCTTATGGAAATGCATGATGTAGAATTAACACATGTCTCAATTGGATGTCCGCGAACATAGACATACAACGTTTGTATGACAGTTTCAAATCACTGATTTGTTTTAATTAATTGAGGCAATTTAAAAATCAGGATTTAAATTGCGCCAACCCTGTGTAGAATTCAAAGCAAAATATAAACACAAAAAAGTACATAAAACAGAGAATAAATACCGGTACACAACACTAATGACAGACACAAACATCTAGACTTATGCATGTACATGAGTTAAGACTTAAATAGTGGAGTGAGATTGTAAAGTGATTTCCAAGCATAATATTACATCCTCATACCTAGAATCACTTTACGATCTCACTCCACTATTTAAGTCTTTACTCAGAGCCACAAATACGTGTGGGTTCCTTATGTAAGTAGGACACCAAAAAATGTCACAAAGTGGGTCCCTAATTTATGGAATTACCCACATGTAAAATCACAAATCACACATGAAACGATAAACAAACAATTTACCTGGAGGCACTCCATTTTCTGCCCATTCATTCTGTAGCCTCATCTTATGCTGTTTCTCATAGGGTCCGCACAGGAGCCCATCACGCTCCATACGCAGGTAGTAGGATCCCTCCAGGTCTCTCATCACTGGGAACTCGGTCTTGAGAGCCTTGACCTCTGGGATGGTGGAGGTCACCATGTATTGATGGTGAGCCGAGATCATGGGGATATCCCTACCGATCATCTGGAACACCTCCTTGGCCCAGAAGCCTAAGAAAGAAAGTGAAAGATGAGGCAGAATATGAGATGATAAGAGTCCCTTCATAGTTTTACTCCTACTTGAGTGATTTTCTTTTGATTTAATTGGAGGCAGCCATATTGTAAACAAAGGGAACTAGGGAAAGGCAACAAATCTGTAGAAAACTCGCTTAATTAACTTCTTGTAAAACTTGGAGTAACTGATGGAAGCACACATAATACGTAATCTTAAAAACTGTAAATCAATTCTAATATTCACATTAACGATGACTGAAGGAGATGTTCCACTGTCCATCATTGAACATTCATAACGGGATGTTGTGAAATCTACACCGATGCAATATCAGTATTGAGTGTGTATATACCTGTAGCATTGACAACTCTCTGAGCATGGATCGTTCCTTCGTTGGTAACGACATCCCACGTGCCATCATCACGTTGCTTCATACCAATCACAGGTGCAGGCATGTAGATGTCAGCTCCGTACTTACGAGCTCCTATAGCTAAGGCTTGGGTCAAGGAGTACGGGTCAATGTGACCATCCCCTGTAGTGTGGATACCACCGAGAACCTGAACGGAGAGAAGGAAGGTGTCAGATGTTGACAGTCACATTGACTTTAATGACAGAATGAATGCAGGATCTTCTTTGTAATGGTTGTTACATTCAAGTCCATCATTTATAATGGAGATCAAATACAATGTATGCATTCAAAGAGTATGAATACCGAAGTAAACCAGAACGTCAATGACGTAGCGACGTAGCGCTCATCCGCATCTCGCAACAACAAATAGCGTAAATTTTATGTGGTACACTTTTGAACTGGTCAAAAAATAAAAATTTGATGCCCTGGAAGGGACATAATTTCATTTAGCTGTACAAGATTAAATAGAAACTAAAGGAAATGGAATGAAAATTGGTTGAAAAATATATTGTGTAGACTTTTTGTAAACCAAATTTAGCTCTACCAGATAAAGCAAACCAAATCAAAATCGGTCAAGAAATGAGGGAGAAGAAGCAATTTTTGTTTTTTCTGGAATAAATTTGCATAAATTACGATAATTAATTATTGGAGAACAATTTCAAAATTCTATGTAGAAGTTTAGTGTACCAAAGTTAGCTCTACCAGATAAAGCAAACCGAAATCGGTCGAGAAATGAAGGAGTAGAAGCATTTTTTGTGATTTCGAATTAATTTGCATAAATTAGCATAGATAATGAATTTCACGATTCTGTGTAGAAGTTTAATGTACCAAAGTTAGCTCTACAATATAAAGCAAACCAAATCAAAATCGGTCGAAATATGAAGGAGAAGAAGCATTTTTTGTGATTTTTAAATTATTTTTGGAATTAATTTGCATAAATTACCATAATTAATCAATGGAGCAAAATCTCAAAATTCTGTGTAGAAGTTTAATATTCCAAATTTAGCTCTACCAGATAAGGCAAACCAAATCAAAATCGGTCAAGAAATGAGGGAAAAGAAGCAATTTTTGTTATTCGATTAAATTTGCATAATTAGCATAGATAATAAATTTCACGATTCTGTGTAGAAGTTTTAAATCCCCCTCCTAGCCCTATCATAAGAAGCAATCAGAATCGAAATCGGTTGAAAAATAACGAAGAAGAAGCATTTTGAAAACTGTGGACGGACGGACAGTACGACGGACGGACACCACGCCATGGCATAGTTGGACTGGAATTTCTCACTGTTAATTATATCTGACGTACGATCAAGTACATACATGTATATGAAGGGAAACCCACTGAAATACAAACTCTATCTCAGAGACAAATATCACCACAAGTACTTATTCCATCAACGTTAAAGATGGGACATTTAAATAAGCATGAAGTTAATACTCATTTTATGCTGACGATGCACATTATCAAGTACTTACTCCATCTTCAATGATTATTGGGTACATCTGTAAATATTCACAAAAATTGAATGAAAATTCAAATTATATAAACATTTCCTTCTTTGAGAAGACACACATCGTCAAGTACTTACACCATCCAAGTTAATGATTGGGCACAACTCTTGAACCTCTTCTGGAGTAAGAAGTTTCTGATAAGCTTTGTTCCATCCTTGTCTAGCCATTTGGTATTTAGCTTCATCCATTCTTGTTGGGGTTGACAGCAATCTAATACTCCCTGGTTTGTGGAATCCAACAGCCTGCCAGAAGAATTGAAAAAAGAAAAAGAAGAAGCTCACAATGGGAAAATCAATCTGAAAATATTTACTTCAAGTCCATACACATATACAGCTTTAATTTTATGCAATACAATAAATTCAAATTCCTTAGTCCTCAACGTTTTCTCCTTCCCTCAATCTTTATCCATCCAGCATCATTATGGGTTTGTGATGAAACATGAAAGTTTTTGTATTTTATATTTTTCTTGTTGCCCAACCCCTCCTTTCCCTTTTCTCTCCTTCTCTTTCTCTCTCTCTCTCTCTCCTTCTCTTTCTCTTTCTTTTTCTCTTTCTTACTCTCTCTCACTTACTTTCTCTCTCTCTCTTTTCCTACTCTCTGTCCGTCTTCATCTTGTTTTCTTAGCATTCCTTCTCTATGCCTATTTTACCAATCGGATGAAATATTAGACTCACCTGTCCAGTCTCTTCTTCTAACTGGTCAAACATCTTGAGACTCCTGTAATGGACATTCTTCACATTGATACCAGGATGGAAATACGTCGCTAAACCAGCCTGGAAAAAAGGGGGGAATAAATCAATAATAGGATTACAAATCAAATATTTATTTCGTTAAAGAAACAATATATTAAAACTATGAAATGTAACTATATGATGGAAAAACAAATGGCTTTAAATGATATGATTAAAAGAAAGTAGGGACTATTCTCATAGTGAACGGTCATTTGTGATCCTACACCACAAAACCAACCAAGATTACAAGACAAGAGTTTAAAGTGTGCCAATCACCTAAAGAAAAAAAAAATTCTGTATATACGTAGAATGTATAGAATTAAAGGTAAAGACCAGTATTGGTAACGCCCCAATTTCAAAAAATGAAATGGAAGCTCTCATTACCAATCATGTGAAAGAATATGTTTTGACTAATACATGATGATAACAAATTTGCCGGGAAACCGCCTACTAATTCATATATTTGGTAAATTGGTTTCTCTCATGGTCCTGTGAGAGATATAGGGTAGTCCCATATACATCTTTCTGTGTATAGCGCTTGTAACTTTACGAAGAATGGGCCAAATTTCTTATAATTTTGATGATTCCAGAACCTTGCAGATGCTAGATGCTAGATGATCAACCTTTTCTGATCGATTCCACAACGTTTCTTTCACAATTCAATCGCATGACCATAACTGGTCTTTAGCTTTAACCTTAAGAAATCTACACCTCGCTTTCTATAGGTAAACAGTTGAGGAGTAAAAAAAATATAAAGGAAAAACATAAAACCCTACGTAAAGGGCGTGCACTGGACCGGAGTTGAACTTGGGTTCCACGCGCGCTCTATATGTGAGTGCATACAGTAACGTAAATCTCCATGTATAAGGCGCACTTTTTTGCCGCCGAAAAAAATTGAAAGTCTGGGGTGCGCCTTATACACAGGTACAGAAAAAAAAAAAAAAAAAATTGATTTTTTTATAGTTTCGATTTATGGCGGTATGCCTGGCAATGTCTCCCAGCTCAGTAATCAGTGTGTTGACTCACCACTCGGAAACTACAACAACACTCAAATTTGTCTGTCATCTTGGTTTGAAAGTAATCTTTCTAATAGATCTCAATATGTAGTTTATAATAATAATTCCTCAATTTTTTTTTCTATTCATATCATGCATGACTATTGATGTTTGGCATAGAACATAGTGCTTCTGCTAGGTGATGTGATGAGGCTGGTTTGGGACACTTGGTATCATGAAGCCTTAGAGTCTGGACCTGTTTTTAATTTACATTAATGATCTTCCACATTCTTCTACAACAACATTGTTACTATTATTTGTGACAAGTTCACAACTTCAACTGCACCTCGATGTAAAATGAAGGTCCTTCCCCGCGTGGGTTTTCGGCAACAAAACAACAACAAAACAAAAAACGATATACACAGGTGCGCCTTATACACGGAGATGGTCTACTTAACAAGACATTTCACAGCTCACTGGGAGTGTATTTAAACTGCAATAGAGTAGTGAAGTGTGACGTTATAACAAAAACAAAAATCAATTTTTGGAATTTCTCAATTTTTTCTTCATTATCCTACAGACCACCAAAAATAATGTCAAAATGTCGAAAACCAATTGAATATGTTAAGTATTGGCTGAGTTATGACCATCTGAATAAAGAGATGTCATAGGAATAAAGAGATGTCATAGGAACTCAGTATTATATTGCTCTGGCTCGTAATGTTATAAACCAGAGTAATATAACACCAAGTTCCTATAGGACATTTTTTTATTCAGATGGTCATATCTCAGCCTATACTTAGGCGAGGCGTCAAAAATATCGATACCAGCAGGCTGCCGCCTCACGTATTAGCGCATCGAGGCTGCAATTACGGCCGAAGCCTGGCTGGGGCAATTATTTTTCACTTATAATGCCAGCCGGCTTGCGCCAGGCTGGGATCTGAGGCTTTGTTTCCATTCGAAAGGCGGCAGCCGGCGCATGCTTTTGAATGCCATTTCCTATCGCCTGGCGGTAGCCGGCTGAGCTAATTTAAAAAATGCAGCCAGGACGCACAAGTGCAGTTAGCTGCCGCTGGCTGGTATATTTATTTTTGACGCCTCGCCTTAACATATGTGACCCGGCACCACAAAACCACCAAAAAGTTGCAAAAAATTATTTTCCTGATTTCATCTGATTATGAAAGAAGAAGTTCTCCTCATTAAAATGGTATATTACTTGTCCAAATTGAAGCTTCCTAACCCTTTCAATTTAGTGAATGAAAAGAGCTGGTGAGGGAGGTTACTGGTATTAAATTGTGAGAAAGAGAGCTTTAAAGTTTGGGGCTATTCAAGCATGCGGAGCAAGCAAACCACAGGGAAATCAATAGAAGGGTGAATCAAAAGGCCATAGCAACCACTATGAAGAGATTTTCAGATTAGGCTGAAATTTGGCCTGATGGTCAAACATAGTCTGTTCATTATGTTTCTGAGGTTTCAATGTGTGGACTTAGTCTTTCAAAAGTTATTATGTTGTAAATGTATAGAGTTGTAATTGGACAGATTAAGTGAACTGCAACATAGTGCCGAGACACCTGCACTAGACAATGCCTATTCATGGTGGACCCGGAGTCTTTTTGTTCCCCCTTACACAACACTGCTTGTCACCTATCTTGTTTTGTATACATCTGGGCAATTATTTGTAACCACATTATGAACTTGCTTTATACTTAATTCCCATACTGTTTTCTTTCTCACAGGAGGTTCAAAGTATTTTTACTATGACTGCGTTGGTGCACCCCGGTACCATCCCACGGCTCTGCTCACGTACAAAACCTGGCATTGTAACGACGTTGTAGACTTTTTCGCAACTTGTCACTCTCAAATGTATAAAATATAATAATGTTCTTACTCTTGATCAACAAATTATGGATATGTGATGTACAATCAAGCTACTCGAAGTCGTTAACGGAGAATATAAGACAAACGCAAATCTGGAACTCGGATGTGAAAGCGGATACAAACAAAATGGCGCGCCGCACTGATTGCTATAACGGACCAATCACAGCCCGCGTAGCACGACCCGTTAGCAACGACCGACCATTTCCGGACTACGATAATTTCGCTCGGGAAAAGCGATCAAATTTTGGAAAAGACCGAAGGCTGTGCGAAAAAAACTGGTCTAGAAAAACCGTTTAAAACACATCTTCTACTATGTTTTAGACTTCCAAATTTTGATACTAGGTACAGAAAAGACCACTCTTTCAGAAAATGCAAAAAAACAAAAGTCTATTTTTTTCACCTAAATTGACATTTTAGCTGATTACGGAGAATCGCTGGTTGCGACTTTTTGTTGGTTTTGTGGTGCCGGGTCACATATTCAATTGGTTTTCGACATTCAGACATTATTTTTGATGCTCTATCGAGAATGAAGAAAAAATTGAGAAATTCCAAAAATAGATTTTTGATGACATCACACTTCACCACTCTATTGTTGGCACCCTCTTTACTTACAGCATGCCATGTTGAACCAGCAGTAAGCTCACTCTTTTCTAGGAGTACGACATCCTTCATACCAGCCTTAGCCAGGTTGTACGCTGTCCCTACGCCAACCGCCCCACCCCCGATGATGACCGTCTCTGCTTTGTCCTTCCATCTTTTCTTGAGATCACCTGATGTTCCTCTGCAGGTAGAGAGAGAGAGAGAGAGAGAGGGGGAGAGAGAGAGAGAGAGAGAGAGATTATAAAGTCGGACGTCTACAAATACGAGAAATAAATCTACAGAGAGGGCATTCATTATCAATTAAGCAAATCACGATAACAAAGAATATAATTAGGGCCACACATAATACAACATTAATAATATTCAGATTATAAAAAAGTATAATAACACCCCTAGTTTAATGAGGTTAGCCTCGTCAGTATTGATACTGATCGAGGGCCCAGCAATCGTAATACTTGGCCATAACAGAGCCACCAAGGCCATAAGGCGCTCTAGCATTCATTTCAATCTATATTTTTTTCCTTTTGTTTCTAATGAATATATAACTATTTCAATGAATATATACCTAGGCCTACCAGGTCCCCATTTACAGACTGTGGCAAATGTATGCAATACACTGTAGTCTTGTAGAGTGAAGACTCTTTTCACTTTTTTGTTCATGCGCATGTGCGCAACTTTCATGAAACTGCATCATAAAAACACTGTGATTATTAATACAGTTTATTAATGAATTTGAATTACAAATAATTGCCCCTAAAATATGCCCTAAAAAGCCTCTAGCTTTAGCTTATTATTTGGCTGTAATTTATAAATACAAACTCAACGTAAGAATAATTGAAGACTAGACCCTATAATTTATGGCACCTAAAATATATATATAACTTCATAACCATATAAACCCAGCATTAAATACAAAGTTGGCAATTTAATATCAAAATGCAACTTTTTCTTGAACTGACTTCAACAAAATCATGACATTGTTAGATCTAGAGATCTAGATTCAATGTCATCTTTCCTTTTTTTCGGGGGGGGGGGGGGGGTAAGTAAAATGACACTGACAGTTACAAGCAAAAATGACAGAAATGACTTGACCTTTATAAAGTTCTGCATAGCCTAGAGCTAGATCTATATCTAAAAGTTACTCTTTGAAGTTTGATACTGAGTCGACTACATTTATTTAAATCTACCATGCCCATGGACATGATGGATCTAGCTACTTACGGTTCTTTGGTGTTCCATGTTCCCCTGCTACACGAGATGCATCGAGCCAGTGAAGTATTGGCGGAGAAACCTCGCGGAGTTTGGTTCAATTTACCGAGCTGCAACAGTCGGGAAGCCATTTTATTTTTCGGTTTAACTGATTTATTTCTGATAAACGGTGTGCCCAATACAATCACCATACGCCCCATCACAAAGTCTGCATGTTGTTGTTGTTTTTCGTCCGTAAAAGAGAATTAAGAGATCATAGGTCGACTATTGGTTCACTGTTTAATGAAGGTCTATGTACTACATGCATGCGTGCACCATGTCAGATGTACGTATAGGCGCCTAGCTAGCGCTAGCTACATGGTATGGAAAGCCGTTGAGGACTTTATTCACGTGCCCCAGACGTATGGAACGCGGCACACGTCTGCTAAATTGACCAATCACCGCCTGTTATTTAGCAGGCGCGTGCAAGGTGCGATAGCACACGCCTGTTACTTTATTAGCACACGTGTGCCCTTTTACAGACGGATGCTGTTTACTGCGCATGCGTCTGGAATTGATCGACCAATCAGATACCTTGTTTAATATGGAGTTTAATGTGTGTGTACGGTGAGTGCATGCAGCGCAGACAAGAAAAAATGTGCCGGGCACGTGGTGATCGACGCACGTGGTACTCTTACCGTTCTTAAAAGTATCGACTTTGATTTCTATGTCAGAAAAGAAGTATACATTGTACGAGTACTTCCATTGAGGTTGGAACTTTCTGATGCAAAGAATAGTATGTCAAATTATAAACGAGGTAGCGAACTGCTATATGAACGTTTATCCTCCACCTAGTATTGGAGTTTGTAAATACTATAAAGCTAGTCTAGGGTTGATAAAGAAAAGGTAAGTCTAATATCATGAATGGTAGTTTCCAGATATAAAATCTATCATTCACCTACTCTAATTGCAAATTAGGTGATATACTATGCAACAGTGCCATTGTGATAATGTGCATGATCCAGTGTATATACATAGTGTTGGAACAACAGAGTAGATCTCGATCTCCCCCTCTTCCATCTCTCCCTTATCTATCTTGGGTCAGTCTGTACAGAGGTCAACCTCACCCGTGGTAGGGGAACACACACACACTCTCTCTTTCTCTCCCTTTCTTCCCCAATATTCTCGTTAATGTTGTGTTGTTGAGCAACACTCACCATTGGGCTAGGACAGGGGGATTAGTGATAGGAGGCATGTTTGCTTAAGAGCTCAGCTTAGAAGTTGGAAACACTGTGAAGAGTTTGCATTTGCTTGGCACAAGGGATTGTCTGACCATTATTATTTGGTAGTTTTCAATCGAATAAACCTGCTCATAATTATCCCATAGGCCTAATTGTATTTAAGAGTTGATGTTTGGATGTTGATTGGCTTATAATACAACATGTATTGCTGTATATTGCATAAGTGGAAGTTATCACATTTCTTAGAGACAATCAATATTCTTTAGTCTATATTTCTTGTCTTGTATATAGTTTATGGTTATTCCTTTATATTTCTATGTTATATGTCATATGGGTAGTCGAAGCATAATAATAGTGCAATAATTATAGGTGAATCACATGCAGATTGCAGTATTGATTGATAAGCTCGTTTTCCTAAAACGATATTTACACCTGAGATTATGTATATGTTGTGTGCTGGAGGAATACAACATATTTCTATGTTAGTATTATTATTTCTAAATCTGAGAGGATAATAGATTAGCGCGTTTAGATGAGATTGCCTAGGTACAATGAAGGTTTAATTTAGAGTTAGGGTATAACGAATCACCATCAGGGGCGTGTCCAAAGGGGGGGGGGGGGTACGGGGGTGCGACACCCCCCCCCCACCTGTCAGGATATTGTCGGGAAAATTGCGCTGCCGTCGGGAAAAAAGAGAAAAGGGGGAGGGGAAAAAAGAGAGGGAAAGGGAAAGAAAAGAAAAAAAGAAAGGAAAAGAAAAGAAAGAGAAGAGAAGAAAGAAAGAGAAAAAAGAAAAAGAGGGAGAGGAAAGAAAAGAAAAGAAAGAAAAGGAAAAAAAGAAGAAAAAAGAGTAAAAGGGAAAGAAAAGAAACGGGGGATGAAAGAGAGGGGAAAGAGGGGAGGTAAGAGCCTGAGAGAGGAGGAGTGGGAGTAAAAGAGAGAAGGGGGTTGTTGCATGGGTGGAGTCGTCTCGTCGAGGGAGCAAGAAAGACACGGGTAAATATGTTGCTGTGTCGGGTCAGCTAGCTGTGTCGGTATTCTTGCTCGATCCTCGTGTACTATATTATATCAATGCAGAAGTTTGAAGTCGGTGAGATGTATATTGTCGGTCGGCCGACAAGTTTTTTTCCCTACGAACTGTGACTTTTTATCCGCTGTGACGACTGCGAGAGTGACGACAACTACTATACTTGTATTTTCTCGAAGTTTCACTTTCCTATAATATCAGCTAAAGAAATTAGAGGTTTTAAATTTTCGGGGAAACTAAATTCAAACGAGGTTTAAGAGTCAACAACGGTACGACGAATCGTTTTCCTTT